>CM062273.1:2212039-2274539 GCA_031216635.1 Dissostichus eleginoides
ACATACTATACTATGACTCTTTCATGTTTTTGGACATATGACTCTTTCATGTTTGTGGACATACTATTCTATGACTCTTTCATGTTCTCTATGACTCTTTCATGTTCTCTATGACTCTTTCATGTTCTCTATGACTCTTTCATGTTCTCTATGACTCTTTCATGTTTCTGACGATCTGCACATAGATAATGAATAAATGAACACTTTAAAAGAGTAGTAATTCTTATATGAATGGAGATATCTGTAAAACTCTTTGGTCTAAATTCTCAGGAAAATGCTAAGGAGTGCGGCGGCGCGGCGGCCATCTTCCCGTCTCTCTGCATCCTGTCGTCTTCTCTGCTCGCCTCAATGCTGCTCCGCCATTGGACATAAACGGACCAATCAGGAAGCAGGATAACCAAACGTCCAGCAGGTAGCCGGAGGAAGAGTTTCACTTTCCCCCAGAGACAACGGGACTCACAGCGGTGGATTTAAAGGGCTATTCCTCTCTTTTTATTAAGACTTTTCCTGAACTATTAACTGAAGAGGAACAAGGAGGCTCTGATGGAAATCTGACAGACGGACATGCAGCTAGTGTTGCTTTACACTCAAAGAATGTATTATCTGTGTAGCTTTTTTTGATACAGAAATATTGTATACGAAATAGACTTTTACATTCAAATCATTTTTCAAAGGTCAACAGGACACTCAGAGGCCAAAGCTGTTATTTATACGAAATGATTTAGTCAAAAGCAGACGTGTTTTTGTGAATTAATCTCCTGAACTTATCCTCAGATTAAGTGCAGCACTTCCAGAAGATTTAATACAAAACACACTTTTAGATTTTTATAAAACGCATCAGCCACGTGTCACGCTTTCAAAGAGATTTCCTATAAATGAAATAATCCTCTTGACTTTCAGCGGGAAAAATAAAGACATTTCCCGATTGTTTTTGTAATCTTCAGGTAAAAATAAGTCTATGATGAACCTGAATCTGGTTTGAAACTTACATTTAACGACATATTTGTATTTATTGGTGACTTATAACCAGTGGTGTAGTGAGGATTTTTTTACTGGGTGGACGCTATTTTAATGAGGTCATCCCAAACAATGCCACGCGCGCAGTGCACTCACGAAACGGGCAGGATCTTGTCCGCACACCGCTTCGGCATTATTCCTGGCGAGCGTGCGCTCTCTCTCTCTTTCTCTCACTCTCTCACTCTCACACACACACACACACACAGTGCTGCCCCTCACACACACAGACTTCAAATCAAGTTGCATAAAGGCTTGAGCTACGTCATTGCAAATAAGCATACAGCGCTGCTTCTCTCCCTCTCCCACTCCCACGCCCACTCCCACTTGCAACTGATAACACTGGCAATGATTTTATATTTATTAGACTATTCAAAACAAATCATGCTTCAAATAAGTGGGGGAACGGCCAACGACCACTACACCACTGCTTATAACTGGTTTCAACACCATTTAAATGAGTGCTGGTGTGTGCAGCAGGTTGACACTACACCAAGAAAGACAGTCGTTTAAATGCACTCCAAACACTGGTTATATGTCATCTAGAGCACGTAAGGGTAACTGGGTGTGTTTCAGGCTCCAGTGGTTTGACATCTTTTCTGTCACATTGCTGGTAATACGTATGAATTGTTAATGATCCATAAATGCAGTTTTTGGGTATAAGTATGAATTAAATATGGTGATTAAACATGCTGGAATTACTACATTTTATAACAAACCCTCTTTGTAAAAGCTAAAGATTTTTAGTGGGTTTTTAAGTTATTTTAAATTAGTTTTTTTTACAGATATTTAAAGAAACTTATGGGTTTTATAACCTGGTTTTATTCTCTTAATTGTGTCTGACTAACTCTGTTGTAGAGAATCAGGAAACATGTCTCCAATTAGCTCAAAATGTGAAAAACAACATTCATTTCTATTTATTTTGGCCTGTTTTTAGTTTGTTTCCCCACTCTCTACAGAAAAGTACATTTGTATTAATATCGCAGCTCCTACTTTTAAAACTGTTCTCTTTCAGATTTTGATATAAAGAATATTTATTGTTCAGCTCTCTTTGTGTTTCCTGATGTTTCACATTTCACAGATTTAATACATTTATACAGAAAAACGTCCCTGTTTCTATCATAATGTGCAAACAGACGGTAACACTCACTTTCTCACAAAGTTCATGTTACCTGGTGTGTGTGTGTGTGTGTGTGTGTGTGTGTGTGTGTGTGTGTGTGTGTGTGTGTGTGTGTGTGTGTGTGTGTGTGTGTGTGTGTGTGTGTGTGTGTGTGTGTGTGTGTGTGTGTGTGTGTCCTAATTGGTATTGTATGCAGTCACTAAACTCTGATGCTGCGTTCAAAGAAACACGTTTATTTTAATGAGGTTTATTTAGCTTGATTTTTATCAATTAGTAAAACACCAATGCAGTGATGGCGCCCCCTGCTGGACACCTGTAGTAACAACACCAATGTGTTGAAGAAACTTATTTTATTCTTTATGTTTTACTTTAGCTATCTATGTTTTTGGTCTGTTTTTTTCCCCCTTCAACCCAAGACTTCTAGAACAGCTCAGACGGATGATTTGAATCTTTGTTGATTTGCGAGTTGTTTTGTACGAGGAAAAACAAATGCAAATGCAATTTTGGCTTTTTGTCCCTTTGGTGATTCCATACATTTAACATGCATCACATGAAACTAATAAGAGTGGCTTTACCTCTACCAGAAGTACTCAGATCTGGTACTTGAGTAAAAGTATTAGTACTCAGATCTGGTACTTGAGTAAAAGTAGAAGTACTCAGATTGTGTACTTGAGTAAAAGTAGAAGTACTCAGATCTCATACTTGAGTATAAGTGGAAATACTAAGTAAAGTACAAGTACCTCTACAGTAAATTGTACTGAAGTACTTGAGTACATGTACTTAGTTACTTCCCACCTCTGGTCAGCAGTGATTGGAGCCCTTAGAAAAGTAAACAGATGGAGATACATGTTTTATTAGTTACTTTGGGGACCCTTTAGTCGGGGGTGAATCACTCAGCATGAACACATGAATCAGGCCGAGGCTAACAGAGTATCATTTCATTGGTTTTACATTCTTTAAGGGGGAATGAAAGACATCACAACATAAAATAAGGGCTTCTTAAGGGGGGGGGGGGGGGGGGGGGGGGGGGGGGACATTGCAAACTAACTATCATGTGTTGTTGGATTTCTGCTGTAAAAGCATCAGAAATCCTTCAAAGAGAACGCCGTTATGAATATCGGATATTATTTACTTGTGATTTTTGCACAAAATCAATACAAACATGTACACATCGTCCCAGCATCGAGCAGTTTGTACAGAAAACCTCCGTCACATGGAGTAAAAACAGAAAACAACTCCACATCAACTCTCAACGTTTTTACACGTCTAAAAAACATCTCCGGGACGTCGTCGCCGTGCGGCAAAACTCGCCTTTTATGCCATAAATAAAAAGAGAAATCCTTCACGCAGTCCAGTCTGCGTCTTCCTGTCGACTGAGGGAGGAAACTGATGCAGCGTCGGAGGGATTTAAATAAAGTCCACATTCAGAGGAACTTTCTGATCTTCAAATCCGTCTTCTAGAGACTTTACTTGTGCGCTTAAATGAATAATAAATGCTCTTATTTACTTAATTTGCCCACTTTCTTTGTCTTCTTTGAAACAGAGACGTTGAAGACCTGAAATAAATCCACAGGAAAGCCGTTGTAACTTAATATATATTCTACACTCATATAATAAAGAGGTTTCTGTAATGGTTTTAGTGATTTCAGTTTGAAATAACACACTTAAAAACTTGATAAGTGGAAAATACCCACGAGTCTCCGTCCCAAATGTCAATGGAATCCGTGCAGTTGATCGTGAGTGTTGAGGGTTATGGAGACCTTTCTGTATTAGATTTAGTCATTTTATTTATTATTTAACAACGTCTTTATCTTAACTATCACCTGAAGCAAACACAGTACCTTGAGGGCGTTCATTATTCAAGTTAAGGGGGTATTCCTCCTCCCCAGCTCTGGACACTCAGACAGTGTTTCTGCAGCAGGTTGGATGGGAGCGCTTGTTTTCCTCATCTTTACGTCCTTGAATTAATAATTAAAGCTCTTAATTTACTTTTTTTCCCCGCTTTCTTTAACTTGTTTGAAACATGAACCCCTGAAATGAATCCATATCTTTACTGCAGAAGTTTCTGTGAAGTGTGGTGAAACAAAGTGAAGCGATAAGTGGAAAACATCCACGAGTCTCCCTCCCAAATTCAAATCCATGAGGTCTTCTGTGAGTCTAGAAGAAGATTGAGACCTTGCCAAAGTGGATTTTAATGATCTTAACTATGACCTGAAGCAAACACAGTACATTGAGGGCGTTCATTATTAATCCTCCCCAGCTCAAACAGTGTTTCTGCAGCAGGTTGGATGGGAGCGCTTGTTTTCCTCATCTTAACGTCCTTGAATTAATAATTAAGGCTCTGAAATTTACTTTTTTTGAAACATGAACCCCCGAAATGAATCCATATCTTTACGGCAGAAGTGTCTGTGAAGTGTGGTGAAACAAAGTGAAGCGAAACCTGGAAAACATCTTCTAAACAAACACAATAAATTGAGGGCGTTCATTATTCCTTCTCCCAGCTCAGTCAGTGTTCCTTCTCCTCTTTCCTCCCCTGCTGCTTGTCCTGTGGAGGGGAGGGAGCGCTTGTTTTCCTCCCTGCTCTACACGGCCTGCTGCTTGTCCTGAGGGGGACTTGTTGTCTCCTCCTCGACCCCCCGCTCCTGGTTCCAGTCCTTCAGACCCTCAGGCAGCGAGGTGTCCTCCTCGAAGCTCCCCGTCCCGTCCACAAACTCCTCGTAGGTGCACTTCTCCTCGAAGGGCCTCGGCCCCAGCAGCTCCAACATGTCCGCTTTATCCAGAATCTCCCTCTGCAGGAGGCGCTGGCCCACCTGGGGGGGGGGGGGGGGGGGGGGGACTGCGTTAATACAGGGACTAACAACACAGACAGGGGGGGTGGGTGTATGGCTGTGTGTGTGTGTGTGTGCGTGCATCTAGTTAAGAGTATTTATTCAGCACATGTTACAGTGTGTATTCAGTATATACTCTTCTGAATCTGAATATAAATATATATATATATATATATATATATATATATATATATATATGTGTGTGTGTGTGTGTGTGTCTCCTCACCAGCTCCACCAGCTCCCTCTTCTCAGTCACCAGCTCCAGAGTCCTCTGATAGGCTCTCTCTATCAGCTCTCTGACCTCAGAGTCGATGAGCTCTGCCGTGGCCTCGCTGTACGGCTTCTCCAGAACCATCTCCCCCTGCCTGGGGAGGTCGAAGGACACCTGGCCCACCCTGTCACTCATCCCAAACTGCACCACCTGGGGGGGGGGGGGGGGGGGGGGGGAAGACATACTCAATGAGCCTGTTTTGTTTTATGCAACTGCAACAAAAAAATGTCTTATACTTAGTGACCCTTCAGGTGTGTGTGTGTGTGTGTGTGTGTGTGTGTGTGTGTGTGTGTGTGTGTGTGAGAGAGGGTGTGTGAGGGTGAAGGTGAGTGAGTGAGTGAGTGAGTGAGTGAGTGAGTGAGTGAGTGAGTGAGTGAGTGAGTGAGTGAGTGAGTGAGTGAGTGAGTGAGTGAGTGAGTGTGTTACCTGAGCGTATGCAGACTGTGTGTTTGTGTGTGTGTGTGTGTGTGTGTGTGTGGGTGTGTGTGTGTGTGTGTGTGTGTGTTACCTGAGCGTACGCAGACTGTGTGTTTGTGTATGTGTGTGTGTGTGTGAGAGTGTGTGTGTGTGTTACCTGAGCGTATGCAGACTGTGTGTGTGTGTGTGTTACCTGAGCGTACGCAGACTGAGTGTGTGAGTGAGTGTGTGTGTGTGTGTGTGTTACCTGAGCGTATGCAGACTGTGTGTGTGTGTTACCTGAGCGTATGCAGACTGTGTGTGTGCGTGTGCGTGTGCGTGTGCGTGTGCGTGTGCGTGTGCGTGTGCGTGTGTGTGTGTGTGTGTGTGTGTGTGTGTGTGTTACCTGAGCGTACGCAGACTGAGTGACCTTCTTCAGGTCGTCCTGAGCTCCTGTCGTGATCCTCCCGAAGAACACGTGCTCAGCGACTCTCCCTCCCAGCATCATGCACATCCTGTCGAACAGCTGCTCCTTGCTGTACAGGTACTGCTCTCTGGGCAGGTACTGAGCGTAGCCCAGACCCTTCCCCCGCGGGATGATCGACACCTACACGCACACACACACACACACTTTTTACTTAACTACTGCAGAGAGTAGGAAGATATCCCTTACACACACAAAACCGCGTTCCTACACATGATATGATGTGTAGTTTAAAGAGCTACGTTACAGGCAATATATTTACACAACAATACACATGCAGGGGCCCCGTACATTATTGTTATTCATATTAATATACTTTTTTATTTTATTTATTAAAAGATTTTTATTTTGTACCATCATCTTTATTGTTTTTTTTTATAAAAGCTCTTGGTTGCATCTTTGCTTTAAGATGCTATTTGATTATTCCTATTAACATTTATTTAACTATGTTATTATTATCAATTAGTATTATTGTTTTTATTAATACATTTATTTATTTAATTGTCTTTTTATTCATTTCACTTTTATTGTATTTTATTATCATCATATTTTTTTTATTATTAAACATTTTAGTTAAAAAACTTTTTTATTTTACAATTATTTTTAATTAAAAACACAGTTTTGAGTAAATCCTGTACTTTAAGAGATTTTTTATTAATAATATTTAACACAAATACTTGTATTTATCCTAATAAAACAGAAAGACATTTTCATACAGACCATTAAATGACATTTTGTGACGTCAGGACGATCAGAGGAGCTGGGTTTTAAAACACTTATGATGTAAAGATATATTAGGGTTAGTATTTATTTCTGTATTAGTATTTAAAGTATTTAGCTGAACTGTACAAATACAGCAGGTACTTTTCCAAATCTAGAAGCATTTTCAACCTGAATGAATCATGTTTGACCAAATTATGTCGAGTAAAAATGAGACGTACAGTTTTTATAGCAGGCCAAAAAATATATATAATTAAGAGTCCATTTTGTCCAAGCAGAGGTTTAAAATGTGCAGCGTTATCTTAGCTAAATGATGTCTTCTTGGAAGGGCAGTATTTTAGATACGACACATCAACATGCAGCCAAAATCTCCACTATATATTGAGGATATTGATATTGAAGGATGGGTCGAGAGAGAAGGAACAAGGTCTGGATACAAGCGGCTGAAATGGATTTTTCTCTGGAGGGTGACCCGATGTTGGTAGATGATGGATGACAGCGTACCTTCAGCTGTATGTTGTAAAGGTATATTCGGGTTAATATTGATTGATTTATTAGTATTTAAAGATATCGAGCGTACCTTCAGCAGGGGGTCTGCGTGCTCCAGGAACCAGCCCACGATGGCGTGCCCCGCCTCGTGATACGCCACCGTCTTCTTCTCCGTCGGCTGCAGGACCTGCGTCTTCTTCTCCAGACCTGAACACACACAATTAAAACAATACAAAAATTAAAGAAAATAACAAAAATAAAAAGATATGAATAAAAGATAATAATGCTAATTTATAAAAAAAATACATTACATTTGTTATAGCTAAAGGCGCTTCAGACGCCAATAACTCGATAACAACAAAAATAAATAAGTGACTTTTTTGTAATATTGTAAATGTTTGATTAATTGTGCAGCCCTATTAAAAACAACAAATATAAAAAGGGATTATATATATTATGAGTGTCTGACCTCCGATGACGCGGTCGATGGCCTGCTCGAAGTGTTTCCCGCTCACCGACTTGTTCAGATGTCGAGCAGCGATCAGCGCCGCCTCGTTGCAGACGTTAGCGATGTCGGCTCCTGGAGGAAAACATCAAACACTCAGATTAGAATCATTCGTTCTTTTAAATCACGTTTATTTATTAATCCTAATTTTAGTTTAGCTCTCATATTATAATGTTGTGGCAATTCAGCACTCACAACAGGAAAGAATGAAACAGAGAGGAATCAATAAAACACAAACACAGATATAGGTGATCAATTATTATTTCGTTGTACAACAATCAATAATAATGAGGAAACATTACCTTTGCTCTCAAGCAGTCACAGTAATGCTCCAAGGAGTACCACAATCACACGGGCACATATAGCTACTGTGATGAACACACACACATTTTCCTAATCGTGTTTTCCCTCTAATCCTTACATTTAGCTAGCACACGAACCTCAACGTTTAGCGCACGAAGCTCAACGTTTAGCGCACGAACATGCTCAGGTCTCCTAAACGTGGATATGCTCCAGATGTCGAAAGATCATTATCTCATGACGTCTTTCAGGAGTAATTAACTAACAAAGATTTCACTTTATTATAATCTAAATATAGCCTCTTTGTACTTCCTCGGACCTTGGCGTCAGAAAGATGGCCGCCAGTCTCTCGGGTCAAATGTTCAAACACGCTTAATTTTGGAACCAAACTTATTTGTGCCTTTTATTGCGTGCAGCAAGAAGGAGAGCAAACAAGTTGTTGCATGATTAGATTTAATCATCTCCTAATTTGTGCTTCTAAACTCAAAATAATGTGAATTTTTAGTTTATTTGGGAATTTTGACAAGGATTACATCAATATTCCTTCAATTAATGTTGACTCCACTAATAGATTAATACTATAAAATAAGTGTAGCTCAATGTTCATTTGCACCTGTGCACAAATACTGACTTTAAACACTATGAAGACAAATGCAAATTAAAGAAACAGTGCATAATTTGAAATTCAACGTTATGGATGTGATTTTCTCTCAGATAATTAAGATTATTAATTTTAGCATCCTGAGGTTAAAACACACTGATTGACTGCACCGTAATAACAGTTTTCTTACTTATTAATCTTCTTTAACTGCGTTTAAGTTTGCACCACGTACACCAAGACACATCCCTCGTATGTGTAAACTTACGGTACGTCCACACGGCAGCGTGCGTTGAAGCTTGCCGGTGGGCGTGTCTGAAACTCGACCAACAACCAATCACATTTATCTCCCGCTCCGGACACACAAGCACGCGGTTTGATTGGTTAGAGCTTGTACTGGCATATGATTTGATTGGCTGGCGCTTCCGTCGAAGCTTGAAAAGTTGAACTTTGGAAGCGAGCAACGGAGGCAAAGCGACGCGACGGAACCACAATGCAGTTCAGCAAAGCGTGACGTCACCCCATTCAAAGTGAATGGGAAGCGTCTCCGTTGAAGCAACGCACGCTGCCGTGTGGACGGGCCGTTACCTGGCGATATTTCTGTTTCTGATTTCTGATTTCAAACAAACGTACCGGTGAATCCCGGCGTGGCGGCGGCCATCTTCCTGGCGAGGTTGTCTTTGTCCATAGTGGGGTCCGTCTTGATGGGCCTCAGGTGAACTTTAAAGATGGACGCCCTGCCCTTAATGTCTGGAGGACCTGAGAGGAGACGGGAGAAAAAAAAAGCTTCAGGAAAATATAAAAAGGAGAAGAGAACATGTCCGAGTACAGAGCTTTGCGGGACGCCATGACTACATTTTGGCGTGCATTGAGGATTCTTTGTTTACACATCACTGAGATTGCTCTTATAGTAGGACTCAAAACAGCTCAGACTGGTTCCTTTATTTGAAGAAAAATGTGCTCATATTTAAATGTATAATTGTGTTGGACTCACCGATATAGATCTGCCTGTCGAAGCGTCCCGGTCTCATCAGAGCCGGATCCAGGATGTCGGGTCTGTTGGTTCCTGCGAGGACGACCACGTTAGTCGACGTGTTGAACCCTGCAGAGAAAAACACAACAACTAAGTCAAGATCTCAAACATTGTTGTTGCTTTATAACACAAATTGGAGAGGCTAAATATGAAGACAACATCTTAGGAGTGCTTGAGGAATAATGCTGGTCTTTTTGGGGAAGTAAAACGCAATACACTTCAGGTGATACTGGAAGTACATTTATCCACTGGATGTTAAGTATTGTCTTCTTGGTATGAGCCAGCTTTAATGTAACTTTATATCTCTTTGATAATAACACTTAAAAAAACAAAGTACACATTCCCCTTTACTATAAATATTCTTAACATGAATGTTTACATAGTTTAATATCTTGTTTGTATGTCTTTCCCTGATTTTTGCCCCTAACTTAATAAAATGTGAATAATCTCTGGGTGAATTTTCTTTTCTTTAATTTATATTGTATGGAAAACATTTTGTTTTATTTTTACGTGTATGAACAAAATATGTAGATTTAAAAAAAGTTAATAAAACCGATAAAAAAAGTCAGTAATGGCGCTTTTCCATTGCAGGACCTCGCACAGCTTAGTACGGTATGGTTAGGCCTTGGTAGGCCAGGCTCACTTTATGCTGCGTTTCCATTACAGTTTAGTAGCTGGGGCAGTAACTATAGTAACGCAGTGTAGGCGGAGCCGTGACGTCATCTTCAATGAGAACCACAAAACCAACATCAGCCGTTAGCTGTTAGCCCTCAGAGCTCACAGCTCCTCATATCTGTTCAGAAACTAGACTAAAGTTAAACAAGTACAAACCACAGACTGTCTGTGTCATGGCGAATACAGGCGCTGGTTTATTTCTGTCTGTAGGCCGTTGTTGTGAGTGTGGACGGTCGGAGCATATACTGCGTTAGCTTAGCCGATCTCCATTCAGAAAACACGCATTTTAAAAGGTGTTTCTCCTGCCGTCTGTCTGCAGACTTGTCAAAGCATTAATTCATGGTTTCTACTAACCGGTATCAGTATGTTGTTACTTCGGCTTCATTTAGAAACGTGTATTACAATTAAATCACGGTCAAATATGTTCATTGTGTTGTAGTTGTAGCCCCCTTGCCAGCGATTCTCTCTGACCATTCAGCAGTCTAGACTGTTTACGTCTCTAGTTTAGCATATTCAGCCCGGTTGTTGGCCCGGTAAGAACCTCGATTTTGGAGGGCCAGAAAAAAGGTGAAAAAGTAGCCCTGAGACGGAACTAGCCCGAGTGGAAAAGCAAAAAAAAAGCCGGCCCGCTTAAACCGTGCTACGTGCTGCAGTGGAAAAGTGCCATTAGTAAAAAGTACTCTACCTGTCTTTAAAGTAACTACTGTATGTTTGTACTGACTCAGACTATCTTAATATCAAATATCTTAAACATTTTGATTTAAAATGTCCTTTAAAGGCGTTATTAGTGTTGTTCGTACCGTCCATCTCCACCAGCAGCTGGTTCAGAGTGTTCTCCTGCTCACTCTGACCCCCAAAGTTCCCCCCCCCCTCTTCCTGCCCACGGCGTCGATCTCATCGATGAAGAGGATGCAGGGCGCGTTCTTCCTCGCCATCGAGAACATGTCCCTCACCTGCAGACGAGGAAACAGAAAGAATTAAATCACACGCACCGTGATTTTCTGTGGAAAAAAGAGAGAAGAGTGGAAACATCCTGAAGCTGAAAATAATGTTGGCATTATGTTTGATTATTTAAAGCTAAAGACAAAGTTCAGGGAAATATCTAAGTAAATAATAAATAATAATATATATATATTAATAAGATATATGAAAGTGCGGGTAAATAAATGTCCAGTGTTGAGACGGTTATAACATGGTTCTTCCTGAGCTCACCCTGGCCGGCCCGACGCCCACGAACATCTCCAGGAACTCTGACCCGTTGACGGTGATGAACGGGACGTTGGCCTCTCCGGCCGTGGCTTTAGCGAGGAGAGTCTTCCCCGTCCCCGGAGGCCCCGACAGAACGGCACCCTGGGAACAAAATATATTATAATATAAAATAAAATATCACATGACCAGACATTTAACAACGAGACACACGTGTTAAAACTAGAATATTAACAATAAACTACATTTTTAACCACCTTTTGATGTCCCGAACCTCTTAGCCGTGTGTGTGTGTGTGTGTGTGTGTGTGTGTGTGTGTGTGTGTGTGTGTGTGTGTGTGTGTGTGGGGGTGTGTGTACCTTGGGTATCTTTGCCCCCAGGTCCTGGTACTGCTGAGGGTTCTTCAGGAAGTTGACGAACTCGAGGATCTCCAGCTTGGCTTCCTCGCAGCCGGCCACGTCTTTGAACTTCACGTCGATGTTGTCCTTCATCATCTTGGCCGGGGACTCGCTCATGCTGAAGGGCCCCCCCCTGCCCCCGCCGGCCCCCCCCCCCATGGGGCCCCGGCGCAGTGTGTACAGCATGATGGTGACGAGCAGCAGCGTGGGGACGATGCTCAGCAGGAAGGAGCTGGAAAACAGAGGAGGAGGAGGGATGTTGTTGTTTATTTCTTATAAATTGTTATTGTACAATGCCTTGTCTTTATGCTGCTGCAACGCAAACATTTCCCAAATTGGGATCAATAAAGTACTTCTTATCTAATATCAGTGAACACTGGTCTTTAATTAAATCCCTGTGTTCCCTTTGGAGAGAACTTGTGGAGGTTTGTCTTTGCAGACCATTTACATGCACTAAAACCTTTAGAACACACTAGAGGGGAATCATTTGTTCATACATCTTTTTGTATGCATGCTTCTTAGTTAACATGAAGCTGTCTTTGGATCTTTTCTGCTGTAACAAATGTAAATGTCCCCTCTGTGGGACGAATAACGGTTTTCTGATTCTGATCACAAAAGGCAGAATAGGGCCTCTTTAATGTACCGATGTATCAACGTAGCTAATCAGCTTCTTTGGTACAGCCCTATGAAAGAGTACACATGTTTTTAGCGTGTTGACTCACCCGTCTTTTTGAATGGGTCAAGATATGGTCTGTGGTTAACACAAGCTGAAGAGATTTTAACCTGTTAAGCCCTGAGTCTGTTTTTCAGGTCTCAGGCTCGAAAATGACCTTTCCAGAACAAATGACCATATCTTCACTTCTAAAAAGGGGAAAATTAATAATCTTTTTTCTAAAAGCAAGGTTACACCTGTGAGTTGGGATATGATGGGATGGTAGACTAAAAGCTTTAGGAATCCCAACTATAACATATAATAAGTACCCTGTATCAAGATTGATGCAAAACAAGTGAAGTTTGACCTTTTTAAGAGAGGTTTAGCAAAAAAAACACTTCTGGGGTCATTTGGGTGGATTTTCCATATCTCTGGCCCCCCTCGGTCGATTTTGATGATTGACACCTCTTTTTGAACCGTTAGAGCCAATAGAATCGAGGGGAAGTTCCTAAAATCCACCTACACGTTACCCATTGGTGAATGAGTGATGCGCAGCCAGCATGCCCAAACCGAAAGCTATGTTACGGTCTGAAAACTGAAAACTAGGCTTTTTGCCATAAATATGAAGATGGATTGTCAGTAATCATTTCAAAGTGACACAGAGACATTGGATTAACCTTCAGCAGCGTTTATATGCGTTTTAATGCCATTGAACACAACTTCTGATCAGAAAACAGCAAAGGTAACACGTATTTGCCGTTTTGGCTCCGTAAAGTGAAGTTGTGTGTTGTCTTTGCTGGCTTTCGCTGCCGTGAGTTTTGTGATGATACTTACGCCCAACATTAGCCACTTTTAGCTTAGCGGTGGGGACGAATAAAGGTAGAATACAAAAGGCAGAATAGGGCCTCTTTAATGTACCGATGTATCAACGTAGTTAATCAGCTTCTTTGGTACAGCCCTATGAAAGAGTACACATGTTTTTAGCGTGTTTTCTCACCCGTCGCTCTCCGTGCTGTAGACGACGGACGGGCGGTGCGACGGCTCCAGATTCAGCTCCATCTGCGCCGCCTCCAGGTTCCTCTCAAACGTGTCCACGCTCCCTATGTTGAACCACACGTAGCTCTGCAGGTCACATGACATATATCACACATTTTAGAGAAAACGTATTGAGAATAAAGTCCTATCAGAATACCTTTACTCGTCCCACAGAGGGGAAATGCACATTGTTACAGCAGAAAAAGAGCCGGCTTAATGTTACCTAAGAAGCATGCATACAAAATAATAATAAAAAAGGTAAACACTTCCTGTAACAGTTCTGAGGATTTAGCAGCCATCTTATCCCTTATCTTATCTGAATTAAAAGATAATATGTGTCTGTGTCAGGACTTGTTACATTATCTTATGACTGTTGAAAATAGAACAAATATTGAACATAAAAATGAGAAAGAAAAGAGTAGGTGCAATAAGATCTAGCATCATCCCACACTTGTTCAGTTTTAAAAAACAAAAATGTATACTGCATTGTTGTTATTATTTTTCTTATATAAAAGTATATTCAAGAGTAATAAATAACATCCACAGAAGGACAAGATGAGCTTTTTGTTGGTTCTATTATCAGAATGTTAACATTACATAGAGTATGGATAGCATAATAAAGGAAAGATTAACCCAAAATATACTGAATTTCATCAAAAAATGCTGGCTTTATACAATTCAACTCACCGCATCGATGTTGGCCCCCGGCACCAGGATGACTCGGACATATTGTTTGTTGACGACCTCTAACCGCTCCACCTGACCAGAAAAAAAACATTTAGTCAATGATTTATTTTTTGAATGGGTCAAAATAAGGTCTGTGGTTAACACGAGCTGAAGAGATTTTAACGTTTTGTTCTACGACATAACATACGTCAGTAAATACCCCACTGGTGAATTTAAATATGGCGGTTGCTAACAAGTGTCTAAATGAGACGACTAAACGTCATCACGCCCAACATTAGCCACCTTTAGCTTAGCGGCGGTGACGTGAAGTCATGTGACCGTGCTGTAGTTCCTTTATAGCCCAACATTAGCCACCTTTAGCTTAGCGGTGGTGACGTGAAGTCATGTGACCGTGCTGTAGTTCCTTTATAGCCCAACATTAGCCTCCTTTAGCTTAGCGGTGGTGACGTGAAGTCATGTGACCGTGCTGTAGTTCCTTTATAGCCCAACATTAGCCACCTTTAGCTTAGCGGTGGTGACTCGAAGTCATGTGACCGTGCTGTAGTTCCTTTATAGCTCAACATTAGCCTCCTTTAGCTTAGCGGTGGTGACGTGAAGTCATGTGACCGTGCTGTAGTTCCTTTATAGCCCAACATTAGCCTCCTTTAGCTTAGCGGTGGTGACGTGAAGTCATGTGACCGTGCTGTAGTTCCTTTATAGCCCAACATTAGCCACCTTTAGCTTAGCGGTGGTGATGTGAAGTCATGTGACCGTGCTGTAGTTCCTTTATAGCCCAACATTAGCCTCCTTTAGCTTAGCGGTGGTGATGTGAAGTCATGTGACCGTGCTGTAGTTCCTTTATAGCCCAACATTAGCCACCTTTAGCTTAGCGGTGGTGATGTGAAGTCATGTGACCGTGCTGTAGTTCCTTTATAGCCCAACATTAGCCTCCTTTAGCTTAGCGGTGGTGACGTGAAGTCATGTGACTGTGCTGTAGTTCCTTTGTAGCCCAACATTAGCCACCTTTAGCTTAGCGGTGGTGACGTGAAGTCATGTGACCGTGCTGTAGTTCCTTTATAGCCCAACATTAGCCACCTTTAGCTTAGCGGTGGTGATGTGAAGTCATGTGACCGTGCTGTAGTTCCTTTATAGCCTTTAACGTTAGCCTTTTACTTCTAAAATCATAAAGTGGTGTTGATATGTGGAGATTATCCTGCTGAACTAAATGTGTAAGTATGATAAACGTTTGTTTGACACCAGGGGGATGCTGCCTTCAGGGTCCAACACAGAAATACATCATCCCTGCTCACCATTCCTCGGCCCACGTAGCGGTGGATGAAGTCCTTCCAGCTGATCTCTTTCCCTGTGTCTCTGAAGTAATAATACAGCAGAGCGGAGCTGACCCCCGCCACGGTGATCGCCATGTACCGGAAATCCTTCTCATCCCAGGGGAAGTCGCCCTGAAGAGCCAGAGACACACAGGTTACTCACGGCTATATTTATTTGTTTTACTCTAAGCATTAATGGGAATTTATTTTAGAAGTTTGACGAACCTTTTGTAGTCGGCTCAACCAGTCATTCCCTCCTTTCTTCCCTCCACCTGATCTTCCTCCTCCTCCTTTCGCTCCTCCTTTTCCACCTGAAACACACACATGATTCTTAGATTAAACTAACAAACCAGCTTTTTCATTACAGTGTCAGTCATGCTCAGATACCACGTTTTGTTCTGCCATTAAATCAGCTTTATAACAGCTGTGCGAACCATAAATAAACTGATTCCTTTCTGATTTAACGGCAATGAAGAGATAAAAGTAATGCCGAAATAACCAAATGATGATGCTGATTAGTAAAAAAGTCCTAATTTATGCATTGTAAGGTTTATCTGCAAGTAAACAACTTTTAAAATGCTTGGAGTTTGGATCAGTAGAGACACTACATACTGATATAGACCTGAATATCAGCAGGAGAGGACTCTTTAAAGTAGAGACACTACACACTGATATAGACCTGAATATCAGCAGGAGAGGACTCTTTAAAGTAGAGACACTACACACTGATATAGACCTTATTATCAGCAGGAGAGGACTCTTTAAAGTAGAGACACTACATACTGATATAGACCTGAATATCAGCAGGAGAGGACTCTTTAAAGTAGAGACACTACATACTGATATACACCTGAACATCAGCAGGAGAGAACTCTTTAAAGTAGAGACACTACATACTGATATACACCTGAACATCATCAGGAGAGGACTCTTTAAAGTAGAGACATTACATACTGATATACACCTGAACATCAGCAGGAGAGGACTCTTTAAAGTAGAGACACTACATACTGATATACACCTGAACATCAGCAGGAGAGGACTCTTTAAAGTAGAGACACTACATACTGATATACACCTGAACATCAGCAGGAGAGGACTCTTTAAAGTAGAGACACTACATACTGATACACCTGAACATCAGCAGGAGAGGACTCTTTAAAGTAGAGACACTACATACTGATATACACCTGAACATCAGCAGGAGAGGACTCTTTAAAGTAGAGACACTACATACTGATATACATCTGAAAATGTATATGATGCATAATTTAAGAGTAGTTTTTATTTGTCTTACTTGTTAACATGGATTGTTGAGGTTCTTGTAAAAGCGTTTGGGTTGCATATTTTAGTGTGCAGTAAACTTCTCCTTATTATATGTTAGCTGCCTTAACTGTAAATGTCCCCGCTGTGGGACTAATAAAGGATTTCTGATTCTGATTTCTGTCCTATGTCCCCTGAACCCACCTGCCACTGGATGAGCAGAATAATATCATCTTTATTGCTGTAAACACACACGACTCTCACCTTTAGGTTCAGTGGAGTACAGTCGTCTCTGAAGGGTCTGGAATCTGCGACATGACAGGAAGTTAGCTGGCGTCCGACTGATGTTCTGAAGAAAAACACACAATCCCTCTCAGTACACAGAAAACACACCAACCTGAGAAAAGTCTAATTTATATGACTGTCTTATGGCGCATTTCCACTGCAGGGCCTCGCACGGCTTAGTACGGTATGGTTAGGCCTCGTTAGGCCTTGGTAGGCCAGGCTCACTTTATGCTGCGTTTCCATTACAGTTTAGTAGCTGGGGCAGTAACTATAGTAACGCAGTGTAGGCGGAGCCGCGACGTCATCTTCAATGAGAACCACAAAATCAACATCAGCCGTTAGCTGTTAGCCCTCGGAGCTCACAGCTCCTCATATCTGTTCAGAAACTAGACTAAAGTGAAACAAGTACAAACCACAGACTGTCTGTGTCATGGCGAATACAGGCGCTGGTTTATTTATGTCTGTAGGCCGTTGTTGTGAGTGTGGACGGTCGGAGCATATACTGCGTTAGCTTAGCCGATCTCCATTCAAAAAACACGCATTTTAAAAGGCGTTTCTCCTGCCGTCTGTCTGCAGACTTGACAAAGCATTAATTCATGGGTTCTACTAACCGGTATTGGTATGTTGTTACTTCGGCATCATTTTGAAACGTGTATTACAATTAAATCACGGTCAAATATGTTCATTGTGTTGTAGCTGTAGCCCCTTTGCCAGAGATGCTCTCTCTAGTTTAGCATACTCAGCCCGGTTGTTGGCCCGGTAAGAACCTGGATTTGAGAGCCAGAAAAACTGTGAAACAGTACCCGCTAGCCGGAACTACCCCTAGTGGAAACGCAACAAAAAACGGCGGCACGCTTAAACCGTGCTACGCGCTGCAGTGGAAATGCGCCATAAGACCTCTACCAGGTAAACAAACCCGCCTCAAGGTTATATTTATATAAAAGTCATGACAGAGATCTCTGAATGCATCAGACTCTGTGAGCCGTGGAGAAGTTAAGACAAATATTAATTAAATTCAAAGAGGCAATGTTTGCATGACTCTAAGCACATTGTATAAAGTGGTAGTAATGATTTTATGATTTGTTGTATCTGTCATGAGGTAGGTTAGTTCAGAAGTCAGTATAATAACACATACAGACTGAGGCTATAACAGCAGGACAGTGGAGGGTTTGTTATCTAAAAATGAAGTGAGGTTAATGTTGTCAGCAGAGGTGGGAGAAGTATTACATTTTAATCTAGCTAATTTCCGACAGGAGCAGAAACATATAGGATACATAACCTAGATATTAAGACAAATCAACACTTACATTCTAATCTTTCTTATTTTTTGTATTGTTGTATGTCCTTTATAACTAGGTTGCATTGTTGGAGAAGCTTGGGACTTTAGTTTTTCATTGCCATGTCTACACTGTAGCTGTGAATATGACTTTAAAGCCTTTACATCTTGAATCTGGGGATGAAATGTGGATAATTGAGTCACTGGGATAGGATACGTTACCTAATAGGATTAATGAACGCTTTTCTAGCTAACTTCCAACAGGAGAATACACATATAGGATAAATAATCTAGATTTTAGACAAATTAACACTTAGGTTTTTATCTAGATAACTTCCAACAGGAGATTGAGTCACTGAGATAGGATACATAACCTAGATATTAAGTCAAATGGATGCTTACATTTTGAATCTGGGGATGAAATGTGGATACCATCGACGGCTCCATTGCCACTCACATCCGTAACCTTGGCATCATCCTAGACCCCACCCTCACTTTCCTCCCTCACGTCAACCAGGTCACAAAAACGCTTTCTTCCATTTAAAGACCATCGCCCGCATCAGACCCTCCCTCTCATCGACCGCTGCTGAAACTCTGATCCATGCCTTCATAACATCCCGACTGGATTACTGCAACAGCATACTTTATGGATCACCTGCATTCATACTAAAACAACTTCAACATGTCCAAAACTCAGCTTGCTCACCTCCACCCGACGCTCCGACCACATCACCCCTATCCTCCATGACCTCCACTGGCTCCCCATCGAACACCGCATTGACTTTAAAATATTACTTTTCACTTTCAAAGCCCTCAACAACCTTGCCCCCCCCCCCCCCCCCTACCTCTGTGACCTCATCCAACGACACACCCCCACCCGTCGCCTCAGGTCTGCTGACGCTAACCTACTGTCTGCAGCCCATCAGGTCACAGCTCCGGACCTGGGGTGACGGAGCCTTCGCAGCAGCACCCCCCTCACTCTGGATCTCCCCTCCCCAGCCACGTCAGATCTACCAAACATCCCTCAAAACTCACCTTTTCACTCTTGCCTTCAACTCCTAATCCACTAACCCCTCGCCCTTATTCCACCTAGCTTAGCACTTTTGTTGTTATTTGTGTTGTACTTGCTTGTAAGCGCTTTGAGCACCAGGAAAAGCGCTTTATAAATGCAATATTATTATTAGATATTAGGGCAAATGGACGCTAACGTTTTTAACCTAGCTAACTTCCAACAGGAGCACACACATAAAGGATACATCATCTACCTACATATTAAGACAAATCAACGTTTAAGAGGAGATGAAATACTGATAGTTAGGTCACTGTTTAGATCCGTTCATTCCTCCAGGATCTTCCACCTTCACCTACCGTCGCAGCGGAGCTGCTGTATCCGGAAAAGAGCCGTCCAGAGAGCACCGCTGACAGCCGAGCCCGGGCTCCTCCTGCCCGGAAGAGAGGCAGGGAGGCCGTGGAGAGAAGCCTCAGCAGCTGGGACATCCTGCCAGAGCACCGAGTGCACTTTTTATATCCAAAAAACAACGATTCTTGGTCTAATTTCGCTCCGTGAACTCCATCGTGTTGAAGTGTTATTGAATAAGAGCGAGTAATGTCAACGGGAGGATGATGTAAAGCCCCTCTGAGGCGAACTCGCGGACGCCTGTCGGAAAATGTCCTAAACATAAATATATGTATACATTTTAAAACCTATATAAGTCAAATAGTATCTGTTTATTACACAACAAGGTATATGTTCAATGTAATCATTAAAAAACAGGTTTATTTCTTTTTAAATGACCTTGTTACACTCAGGCATCAGAAAAGCCAGACCTGGGTCCTCGGGACAGACATGCCCTCTGATTGGCTGAGACAGATTTCAGTCGCTTTCTTCAGCTTCATGTAACTGAACTTTTTCTCTGTTATAAAAACATAGGATGACTTTTTTTTCACGTTTACGTTTGATATAACGCAACAAATGACTTGGAAAATCATATTTATCAACTAATACATTAATGATTTGATGTATTTAGCCAATAAATAATGTCAATAACAGTGATTACAGGGGAAATTATGCATTACTATTTCAAGGTTTCAAGGTTTCAATTTCACACAGCATATGGTAAAATATTCGTATTACTTGTTTATCGTGATCCCAAAGTCATATAGTTGTTTTTAGTATCATTCAAGACAGTAAAGACGCTGATATCATTTTTTCTTTCAAATGTATAATGTATGCACATCTAAAACACAACCAATTCTAAAATCCAGTATTTCAACTTCAACAGTCAACAAATAATACATGTGTGTTACTAATACAAATGAAGCAGCAGCTCTCAGCTTCCTCTGTAGACGCTGTAGGAGAAGCGGCTCATCAGCAGAGGGAGGTGAATCCTCTGCTCCAGCTGACTGATGGTGAACACAACCTGACGCACACACACACACGCACACACAGAGAGAGAGAGAGAGAGAGAGAGAGAGAGAGAGAGAGAGAGAGAGAGAGAGAGAGAGAGAGAGAGAGAGAGAGAGAGAGAGAGAGAGAGAGAGAGAGAGAGAGAGAGAGAGAGAGAGAGAGAGAGAGAGAGAGAGAGAGAGAGAGAGAGAGAGAGAGAGAGAGAGAGAGAGATATGTTAAACTATCAGATTACAGGAAGTGTGGTGTGACTTTTCTCAGTAAGATGTCATAAGTGATCCTGAGCATTGTCTGATTTTGGTGGCACCTTGTGGTGGCTACTGGTCACCTCCAAAGGGTATGCCTCCAAAGGGTATTTGTTTATTAAATTGCAGGACACGTTACAGCATGAATATTTAATTATACATTTCAAAGGTCCACAAAACAACCTGTCCAACTAAACAAGACACATGTCTGTCCACTAAGGGGAAATGTTATTCTAACTTTCTTTGAGTAAATTATGTCCCTTTGTCTTGTCAAACTTATATGGACGGATAAGTAGATATTTACTTTATGAATCCCATTTGGGAAATTCTTTCTTTATCTTTAGTAAAAAATTGGGAAAACACTTCTTTTTTTTCAGATGTGTCTGCGATAATGTATTACTTACATAACAAAAATAACAACCTATTACTATATGAAATAAATAACCTTATGTGAACGCATATTCTTAGATTAAATCAAAAAAGAAACATAAAAAGAAAAACATCCAGAAAGGTTAAACCAGAAATTAATATTGTGGTTTATTCAGAACATAATCCAGCATTAGTTTTTTTTTATTTTTTAAGGTGACATCACATTTTTTAAGGTTACATCACTATGTAACACTCTAGCTCCTATTGGCTAGTGCTCCAACACATTGTACGTGATAGGCTAAGGGGGACATCTTGCTGGTTGAGCAATCACAACAGAGCCGGCCAGCTAACCAATCAGAGCAGACTGGGCTCTGGGCTCTGGTTTCAGACAGAGGGTGAAAAGAGGTGCTGCAGCACAGGCAGTATGAGACAAATGCAGAGCTTTTTGAACATTAAAGCATGGAGACATGTCCCAGTAGAGACACTACATATGAAACTGTAGATGAGCTTTGTTTGACAGCAGCTGATAACCATGTCTAAGTTTATAGATTCTCCTGCTCCAGATGAATAGATGCTGAATCTCACCTCCACATACGGGTAGAAGGAGTTCTGACCCAGACTCTCCCAGTACGATCCCGTCTCAAAGCACAGTTTGTACATCCCGGGCCGAACGCTTCTCTGCTGATGAGCCCTGTGCAGCGGCCATCTTCATTTGTAGTCCTAAAAATCATAAAACTGCTGAGTTATGACGTTCCTTAAAGTACTCTGATCCTTTGGGTCTTTCATATATTTTTCATATCATGTTCCAAACCACATCAAGGATTATTT
Source organism: Dissostichus eleginoides (assembly GCA_031216635.1). NCBI lineage: Eukaryota > Metazoa > Chordata > Actinopteri > Perciformes > Nototheniidae > Dissostichus > Dissostichus eleginoides. The sequence goes on from CM062273.1 coordinate 2,234,430, forward strand.
CTGAAACAGCATGGAGCTCAAACTCTTTCTCTCTCTCAGTTTTACCACAAGGTGAGTTCCTTTTTATTTCCTGCTTCTTTACACATGCTCTCTCCAGTACAGGTTAGCTCTGAGTGTTAGCAATGCTAATGTAAACACAGACCATATTACGTCCAAAACACGTCTCATTTCTTCTGACAGCAACGTTTTTGATTGGCCCGTGGGTGTAAAGCCCGCCCACATTTTAGTAATGTCGTCATGACGCAGCAAATCTGGATCAGCTCCGTTGGTCCCCCGTTTTTAGAGATGTGGGTACGGAGGAAAAGAGAGAGGGTTTTATTTTCTGACACTTTGTGAGTCTCCTGACACACCGGGGACACACCGGGGACACACCGGGGACACACCGGGGACACACCGGGGACACATGGTGATGTATAGAAGACATCAGAAAGTGCATTTTGCATGATAGGAGACCTTTAAACAAACTAAGAATCTTCTCCAGAGGTTTTGTCACAAACCCTTAAACCTATCTCTAGAAAAAAGACGATTGTTTTCTACATTTAGTAACAATTCCTAAATGAATTATAATGGATATTTGATGTTATTTTGTCTCTACCCGACACTCAGCAGGGTCCAGATCATGATCCGGGGGTCCAATCTGTGCAGGCTGAGGGACAGACGAGCCGCTGGGACCCCGTTCAGGACGTGAGACGTGAGGGGGCTGGACTCTGACATCATCTGAGGACAGGTGAGGACAGAGATGGCAAAAGTACACACATCCTTTACTCAAGTAGAAGTACAGATACTCATGTTTAAAAATACTCTGGTAAAAGTAGAAGTACTGACTAAACTTCTTTACTCAAGTAAAAGTAAAGAGGCTTTGAAATGTACTTCAGTAAAAAGTACCCATAACTAGCAGCTGTTTTAAAGAGTACCTGACCTCCCTTTATATTAATAGAACAATAATGTCATTGTTAGCTAATGAATGTTTCCATGCTGAACAACGGCAACATGACAACGTTTTCATTGGTCCCTCTTCTTTAGAGAAGACCAGGAAATGATGGATACACGGATCGTGTTCAAATCAATAGGCACGCAATGACTCTAAATAATAATGATCACGCCACCAAACACACATTCAAACTAAAGGAACCAGCCTGTTTGGAACATGGAAGAAGTAGAAAGTTCAGGTATTTGGGTTCAACATGGAAGAAGTAGAAAGTACAGGTATTTGGGTTCAACATGTAAGAAGTAGAAAGTTCAGGTATTTGTGTTCAAAATGTAAGAAGTAGAAAGTACAGGTATTTGGGTTCAAAATGTAAGAAGTAGAAAGTACAGGTATTTGTGTTCAAAATGTAAGAAGTCAAAGTAAAAAGTGGTCAGAAAAATAAGTAGTGGAGTAAAGTACTGATACCAGAAACATGTACTTAAGTACAGTAACAAAGTATTTGTACTCCTCTACTTCCCACCTCTGAGGGGAGGACAGGTGAGGACATTAATGTACACAATATCATAATGTTTTTTTTATTACTGCATATATTTTATTCCATTCTATTTCTATGTAAATACTGCTATAGTTTGCAGTATTTTGTATTATTTTTTAATGTTTTTATAATTTTCTATAAAACGTGTCAACCTACCTGGTGATAGACCTGATTCTGATTCTGAGGACAGGTGAGGACCATTTATAAACCAAAGGATTATTCGATTATTCAAAGGAAATAATTGGGTGATTTGTCTAAAAGGAAAATAATTCAAAAGGTTCAAAGGGCTTCACAGTCATATATACAGCTACAGTGTAGATATGCAACGAAAAACTGAAGTCCCAGGCTCGTCCAACACGGCAACATATATATAAGACAGGTAACAAATACAAATAGTGCAAGAAGATACAGAGTAGAAATAAAATAGTGTAAGAGGATGTTATAACTATATACGATAGATAGAATAAGATGAGCTGAATGTAAAATGAAATGCTGTGCAGTGAAATAAAGTGCTGCTTATTGTAATAATAGATACATATTTGAGATGCAAACAGATCATACAACTCATACAATATATGAATATCATAATCAAGAGATAAAGTGTTGACGTAAATGAAAATGTTGCTGCTTATCCTTTAAAACAATGGTTGGTTGAGCAGCAGAAACTTCTCTGTGTTTCTTAGATAAACAAACCGGTTCAAGGACTTTCAGCCATTTGACCCTTGACTCTCCAAATGGGTTTTTCCCAAAATCTCACATTCGCCAGCAACTGTGAAACTTTCATGTGTGTGGCTTTTTGTAAAAGAAAATACAAAACATAGAGAACACTTAGATATTTGATATTAAAATGTTTATTTTAGTCATATCCAGACACCAGAAAAAAATCAGTTTAAAGGTCACCTATCATGCTATTTTTAGGCAATAGCATAGGTCTCAGATATATGAAATAAATATAAAAAACATGTCTATGAAGTGTTTTGCTCAAAATACCAAACAGATCACCCATTCTAGCCATGCCTCATATCCCTCTATTTCACTTCCTGTTTCAAAAGTGATGATTTGGGTATAAAGCTTTAAAAAAAAGAGGAGGGGCTGAGCTCATGCAGGACCCGGCAGCTACTGTCTAAACTAAATGCTGCCGTGATGAAACGCCATATCATGGATTATCAAGGATTATTTCTGAAACAGTATGGAGCTCAAAGGCTTTCTCTCTTGCCGGTTATACCACAAGGTGAGTTCCTTTTTATTTCCTGCTTCTTCACACACATGCTCTCCAGTACAGGTTAGCTCTGAGTGTTAGCGATGCTAATGTAAACACCGACCATATAACGTCCAAAACAGTCGGGCATTGTTTCTGATAGCAACGTTTCTGATCGGCCGTGGGTCCACATTTCAGATATTACGTCATATCGGACGCAAATCTGGATCAGCTCCGTTGTTCCTCCGTTTTTAGAGATTTGGGTACGGAGGAAAAGAGAGAGGGTTTTATTTTCTGACGCTGCGTGAGTTCCCCGACACACCGGGGACACATATTTATGTAGAAAAGACATCAACAAGTGCATTTTGCCTGATAGGTCCCCTTTAAGTAAAAGTACAAATACCACACTCTAAAAGTACTCTGTTAAAAGTCCTGAATTGGAAATGTTACTTAAGTAAAGGTATAATTAAAAAAAACTATACTTAAATTATTAACCATAGAAAATAATATATAGGAAATAATAAATCATTAAAAAAACACCCCAAAAATACTAAGTTATAAAAAAATATATAAAGAAAATGTCTTTAATGTTTATAGATGCTATTTAATTATTTATCAATTCGCTGGTTGGTTCATTTACTTTGCTGTTTAAGAAAATATCGGTTACATTTTGTGTTTTTAAAACTTGAAGTTACTAAAGCTGTAAGAGAGATATGTTGAGGTCAAGAGTACTGCATTCCCTTTTGATTTGTATTGGAGTAGAAGTTTAAAGAGGCATGAAGAGAAAATACTCAATTATTCAAAGTACTCAATATTGCACTATAATACACGAGTAAATGTACTGTTACCTACTGCTGTATAGTCCAAAACAAAGACTGAGTAACTTTAAACTCTGCAGGAAAACAAAGGCAACAAGGAGGAATGTAAATAATTGGCAGTAATGTCTGTAAGAGAAACCTTACCTGTCTGCTGCAGCCGTCGTCCCAAAACTCATCCAACCATCCCTCTGCTCAATGAGCATACACTGTACAAACAGACCTGGGTTAAAGGTCGTCGTGGCTCGAATGAATCAATAACCCTAAAGCTGAGAGTGCAGCTTCCTTTCAGTCAACAACATGTGATTAAACTGTTCATACACGATAAGGCTGACTTAATTAAAACACTAGCAATATATTATATATACAGCCTGACAGTTATTCCTATTTAACTGGAGGGATGTCATGTTAATTAACTTGTTATGGTAGTTAAATATGGTCTTAAACTTGGCCATTTTGGGCAGATAACAGAAAAAAATACTGGCTCAAATGTCATGAATGTTGGTGTAAGGATGTAGCATGGGTCAAAGAGTAACATCACATCACATTTTGAAACTGTTTTGAAACTATTATTTGTGTCTTAAGTCTATATATATTTTTAAATATTTACAGTGAATCATGAGGCATTTGCCCTATGAAGAAGGTGTCTCATAAAGTAGTTAAACGTATTCAAATGTAAGTCGATTTAAGAGTAAAAGATACTTCAGCGCAATAAAAAAAAATGCTTTGAACACATACCTATTCAACCTGACACTTGTTCTGTTTTAAAAACAATTAGAGACATTTTTACTCTGAATATGATTTGTAATGATCAATTTCTCGACCTGTGTTTACTTTAATTCAATGTTAAACTATATTTTTCTCACATGCCTCCAAAGAAGTCTATAAAGAAATCTGTTCTCAATCTCTCACACAGCTTGGGCAGTATGACCCAAGTCTCATTTGTTCGGTCATATACTCACAAAATAATGTATTTTCACGATAGCTTTAAAAAAAGATTTGGATTACCATGAAGGCATGCGAGAAACCAAGGCCAACTGGGGATTCATTGATACAAATAATACATTTGGGGGTAAAGAATACCGTTAAACCAAATTACTATCAACATTTAAATGATGTATCTTATTATAACAGATACAAAGCCAAACCAAACATACATTTTTTGAAAAATACCTTTACTACAATCACATTGAAATAACATTTAGCGCTGAGGACAAACACAAAAGCACCAACAGCAGAAACAGAGAAGCTAAATGCAGTTTTTTCAGAAATTATTCTCTACCTGCAGTTACAGGATTTCTTATTAAAACCTATTAAGTCCTAACAGTTAGTTTAAAGAGCCACTAATGTACACATACATCGTTTTCAAGAGACTCTTTTGTAACCAACAAATATTTTTACATGAACGCTTTAAACATATTTACAGTCAGTCACAGTCGTCCATATTATCCAGCTGGAAAAAATGCTGGAGAAAAAAGTCTTTATGTATTTGACTGGACAACAGTTCAGTGGATTTGCTCTCCATAAAACCAGTCTTGATAAATCTGGTGAAACAAACAAGCTGTCATCAAATGTTAAGTAATGTATGACACAGAAGATATGACTAAAAACAGGATATTGGACGACAAATAGCATCCCTATTTGTTGACCAATATCCTTGGGTATCAACAGCATTCACTTTCTTACTCTGGGCAACATGAATGATTAAACTAAATGTCATGGCAATTTTGTAAATAGTTGTCAATATAATACAGAAGCTCTAAATCACATGTGTCAAACTCAAGGCCCGGGGGCCAAATCAGGCCCTTGGTGGATTTAATTTCGGCCCGCAGGATAATTTTTCATTACTATTCGATCTGGCCCGCCGGTATATTGCACGCACATCTTCACTCCATCCTGAGGGTTTCCTCCGCTCAGAGCCTGAGCCCAAACATTGATGAACTTGCACCCAAGATGAGATGCCAAGTATCTGGCTTGAACGAGCATCACAGAGCAGCAAACTGAGTTTAATGGATGTTTCCTTCTGCACTTTTTCTCTCACGACAACAGGGCATGTTTGTTTTTTTCTTTGAGGGAAATAGTTTTTCTGAAGCTGTTGTTGGCCTGTGGAGAAATGTAATCATAAGAAATGACTCTGGAAAAGCTGCAGATAGAGCCATAAGAAATGACTCTGGAAAAGCTGCAGATAGAGCCATAAGAAATGAATGCAACTGATTATTTAATGTTTAATGTTGTTTTTATGGCAATCATTTAAGCTTTGTTAGTTCCAGGTTTAATATGTGTCAATAAGTTCATTTCAATAAGTTTTGCAATAAACATTGAACCAGTCCGGCCCTCCACTAGTACCCATTTTAAAATGTTGGCCTACTGTATATTTGAGTTTGACACCCCTGCTCTAAATGTTTCATGGACGTAAATGAAATTAAAATTTGCCATTTTATGGATTTTTCAAATATGCATTTACAATTAAAAGTAAGGGACAAATAGTATATCCACCATTCCAGTTATTGCAAACCCAACGCTATAGAGTTAGACTTCAGCATTGAATGGACCTCCACAAGAAAACTACACAGTAAACACATAGTTTTAATGCCGTAAATGGATAAGGCTTACCTAAAAAAAAAAATGACCCTTTTAGAAACTATTTAGTCGGCTGATGACACATGTTGACCACTTCTTGGAGTTTATTGATTCAAAGATGACTACGTTAGTTGTTTGAGCCGCTAAACTGAACAAAAAAAACCTGCCAATCTGATCCTTAAGAAGCTAAACCCAAAGATTTCCTCTGTTAAACTGTTGTTAGCTAACCAACTGTTAGCGGTTCCGTTAGCTTACATTTAGCGTACTGCTTTAGCCACTGAACTCTTACATTGTTTTATGTATTAAACCAGGACCAGCGACTTTAACCAAACACATCCTTTAACAGGCCCTAAGATTGACTAAACTGTGTTCTTGACAATTTCCTATTTTATTTGCTAAACCGACCAAACCTCTACAAACTGTTTTGTTGTTGTTGCAAAACGGCTAAGCTAACATTAAGAAATCAGTTTTCTTTGCTAGACCATTAGCAAACCAAAACAATTGCTACGTCACATGTAGCAAACTATTTGAGCTACTGTATTTTCTAACCTGAACCCACTGCTAGCTTGCATGTGGAAACTCTTTTAGCATCTGAGCTATTAGCTAATGTAAACCAGGTGTAAACTAACATGTATAAATTATTTTAGCATCTAAGCTGTTAGCTAACGTAAACAAACTGTTAGCTTACATGTAGCAAACTCTTTTAGCTACTGAGCTGTTAGCTAACCTAAACCAGCTGTTAGCTTACATGTAGCAAACTCTTTTAGCTACTCAGCTGTTAGCTAACCTAAACAAGCTGTTAGCTTACATGTAGAAACTCTTTTAGCTACTCAGCTGTTAGCTAGCCTGAACCAAATGATTTCCCTGTTGTTTATATGCAATACATGCAGTTTTAATCAAGAGTTAATCTTCATTTCAGGAAATTGCCAGTCTGTCAATCACTTAACACTGATTTCCCAAATATAATTCACCCAGAGAGTCATAAACCTGTGCTCACAGAACCACAATGGCTTCCTGTACACATCTGGTTACACATCATTATTATAACACACCTAATGAAAATAAAGGGTGTAATAAGGAGCTGCCAGCTGCTCCATCGCTGATTTGGTTAACTTTAATCAGAAAGGAGTCCAACATCGGAGCAAGGGCAATAAACGGGGCCAATTTAATCTTTTGGTAGAGAAAATGTATGTTTGGTCTATCTGGCTATGCCTACAGAATAATAAATAATATAATAGTATGTTGGCATGGAGCACAGTGATGTACCAGGAACAGATTGGGGATTTTGTCTTCATTGTGGATTGGAAACCAGAACTGAAGGTGGTGCCGCAGAAGAGAAATCAAACTGAGAGTGACGGGCAGTTAAGAGACAGATTTAGGTGGAGGAGAGTCAGTCCAATACAGTTCATGATCCTGTCAACAACTGTTTTGGGAATCTCCAATCCCAGCTGTTACCAATCCCAGTTTCCATTTCTTTTTCTGGAACGATCTGGAAAGAAAACCGGAGATGAGTCTGAACCGAGATATTGATGGATCTTGGTTGAAATGGCATGTTAACATAGTATTTGTACTTATTAGACGTCAATATGAGAAAAATAAAGCACTTTTTGAACATTAAAGCATTGTAATCATGTACAAAATACAATTATGAAATCTGGAAATGTGCATAATAGGGCACCTTTAAGTGTCTGAGTGATAGATCATACCTGCAGTATCACAGATTGTCCTGTAGATCAGACTCAAACTGCTTTATCTGGAAACACAGAGCAAGAAACTTAAAGAAAGACATTTGGCTCATTTAAACTTCTGGTAAGAAAAGACATGAGAGAAGTCTATTCCAGATGCACCAAATGTTCTTCACGATCCACATCTACACTCCCCAGGGGATCTGAATTAGCATCTATTATTAGCATAGGTAACACCCTCTAAACAGTTCATAAGGGAAAGTGTTGTGCGGTGTGCAAACACTCTGGCACATGCTTGAGGATAAAAGAAATGCCACCAAAAAAGGCTTTAAGGACAATAAGTTCAGCAGGAATAGACTACAGTTAAATAAACAATGACAAAATAAATAAATAAAAAACAGTATGTAGGCCATTCAGACTCATTTTGTAGATTTAACTGGGATTAACGGACAACTAGTGTTTCTTTAATAATCCAATTATTGAAATAAGATTAGCATGTAGGATAATCATGCAATTTTTATGTTCATTACATTTCAAATGTATGTCTTCTTGCGTTGGAAAAAATGTCTTGACTCTTTAAACTTGATGTTTTTCCTTATCGTGGAAAAGCATGGTCACATGACTTCACATTGATTGATTGATTGATTGAAAAGTTTATTAACAGATTGTAGAATGGGTACAGTACAGTACAGCTCAATACACACAATTGTTAAGGGGATGTAGACCAGAGAAAGACTTTCGTCTCGTTTACATCAGGGTCCCCCATTTCCAATTCATCGTAACCTATATGACATACATGACATACAGATAGATTACATTTTCATTTTAATCCAATACAAATCATCATAACATATATGACATACATGACCTTCAGATAGACAGTACTGTTACATCTGGACATGTATGACATACCAGATCTACAAATATACAGCACTGTTTGTGAGTACAAGAGTCTAAAAAGAGAGTATATACATTGGTGGGGGGGGGGAAACTGTACATTGTAGGGGGTTGGGTTTGGACATTTACAGGGGCCAGTTTCATCACCACCGCTAAGCTAAAGGAGGCTAATGTTGGGCTATAAAGGAACTACAGCACAGTCACATGACTTCAGGTCACCACCGCTAAGCTAAAGGAGGCTAATGTTGGGCTATAAAGGAACTACAGCACGGTCACATGACTTCCCGTCACCACCGCTAAGCTAAAGGTGGCTAATGTTGGGCTATAAAGGAACTAAAGCACGGTCACATGACTTCACGTCACCACCGCTAAGCTAAAGGCGGCTAATGTTGGGCTATAAAGGAACTACAGCACGGTCACATGACTTCACGTCACCACCGCTAAGCTAAAGGTGGCTAATGTTGGGCTATAAAGGAACTACAGCACGGTCACATGACTTCAAGTCACCACCACTAAGCTAAAGGTGGCTAATGTTGGGCTATAAAGGAACTACAGCACGGTCACATGACTTCATGTCACCACCGCTAAGCTAAAGGAAGCTAATGCTGGGCTATAAAGGAACTAAAGCACGGTCACATGACTTCACGTCACCACCGCTAAGCTAAAGGTGGCTAATGTTGGGCTATAAAGGAACTACAGCACGGTCACATGACTTCAAGTCACCACCGCTAAGCTAAAGGCGGCTAATGTTGGGCTATAAAGGAACTACAGCACGGTCACATGACTTCACGTCACCACCGCTAAGCTAAAGGCGGCTAATGTTGGGCTATAAAGGAACTACAGCACGGTCACATGACTTCACGTCACCACCGCTAAGCTAAAGGAGGCTAATGTTGGGCTATAAAGGAACTACAGCATGGTCACATGACTTCACGTCACCACCGCTAAGCTAAAGGTGGCTAATGTTGGGCTATAAAGGAACTACAGCACGGTCACATGACTTCACGTCACCACCGCTAAGCTAAAGGTGGCTAATGTTGGGCTATAAAGGAACTACAGCACGGTCACATGACTTCACGTCACCACCGCTAAGCTAAAGGAGGCTAATGCTGGGCTATAAAGGAACTAAAGCACGGTCACATGACTTCACGTCACCACCGCTAAGCTAAAGGCGGCTAATGTTGGGCTATAAAGGAACTACAGCATGGTCACATGACTTCACGTCACCACCGCTAAGCTAAAGGTGGCTAATGTTGGGCTATAAAGGAACTACAGCATGGTCACATGACTTCACGTCACCACCGCTAAGCAAAAGGAGGCTAATGTTGGGCTATAAAGGAACTACAGCACGGTCACATGACTTCACGTCACCACCGCTAAGCTAAAGGTGGCTAATGTTGGGCGTGAAGACGTTTAGTCGTCTCATTTAGACACTTGTTAGCATCCACCGTTTTTAAATTCACTAGTGGGGTATTTACTGACGTAGTTATGTCGTAGAATAAAAATCCCTTCAGCTTGTGTTATCCACAGACCTTATTTCAGGCTAACAACCAAAAACACATTCAAAAAAACTTTGAAAAGGGGGCAGGAAGTGTTAAAATGCTGACTCATTTTAGTGTTTTAGAACTCATTCCTGCCTCTTAATTAGCCTTCATTACAAGGCCTTTTCCCCTTTTCTTCAACAGCATCATCATCATTGCAGAAGCACACACATATCTGTTTAAGTCCACAAAAGATTTTCTGTTAACACACTTTGTTGCACACACACACACAGACATTATGTTGAGGAACAATGCTGCAGATTAAAGGTCTGCTCCCTGCCTCCGCTCGGCTAAATGAGGCTTCGCTCCGTCAGGTAAGCCTGCAGCTGATTATATATCATTAAGTTTCCCTGTAAAGAAACGGAAACACTGAAAGCACCGCGGCTCCTCTGCTTTACACCGAGGAGGAGCTCAATCGGAAGACAGTAAACACAACAGATTATGCAAATTGTCTTCGGAGTATAGTTTGGAGACTTTTACTGTTTTGTGCAAATTAAATCGGAATTTCTACATTGCACGGTAACTTTAAAGACGGGTAAAAGAGTTACAGATTATCCCCTTATTTCACATTGTCTTTTTATTTTTATTAACCCTTAAATGGTTTCTGTATCCTAGGGAAGACAGTCATATGATACGCTGTGTCGATGTGTAACATGGGTACAATTTGGGTCTAATAACAGTGTCACATAGGTATAATATGGGTGTGATAACAGTGTAATATGGGTCTAATAACAGTGTAACATAGGTATAATATGGGTGTAATAAGAGTGTAATATGGGTCTAATAACAGTGTAACATAGGTATAATATGGGTGTGATAACAGTGTAATATGGGTCTAATAACAGTGTAACATAGGTGTAATATGGGTGTAATATTCGAGTTACATGGGTTTAATATGGGTGTAATATGGGTGTAATAAGAGTGCAATATGGGTGTAATATTCGAGTTACATGGTTTTAATAAGGATGTATCACAGGGTAATTACTATGTCATATGGGTCTAATAGCAGTGTAATACGGGTGTAATACTGATGTAGTATGGTGTAAAACATGGGTGTAATAGGGGTGTATTAATGTGTAATATGGGTGTAATAACGGTGTAATTAATCTCATTAAATCTTCCAAACATGTATGTGTGATTGCCCATTTAAGGGTTAAAAGCACTACTAGTCATTTCAGATTCAGATTTTTCATACTGTATAACGTAACAAAACAGTTGGCTTCATCCTGCAAACATTTCACTGAGTGAGGAAAAAAAAAACTATTCTGATCTACCAGTAACAAGAACAACATATTTCTTTTAACTCATTTAATTGGGTCTATTTTTAATTGGATTTATTTTTGCCTCGAGCTAAAGCAATTCAATTGAGAGACAATTAACCAGTCACCATGATGTTGGTCATTTAATCATTAAAGGCTTTGTTTTTCCAGCAAAAGTAAACTTCTTCTAGCTTTGATGTTTGTTTTTATGATGTTTAGATTTTGGTATACATATTATTTTCTGACACACGTTACGTGAAAAAATGTGATATTGGATGATTATTGACATGAAATCAGGTGAATATTAGTGGGAAAATTGTATTTAATAACCGAAATGTAACTTGGTCTAAACTACTTTTTACAAAAACGTCAGAAGCCAAAAAGGTTGAAATCCACTGGTGTTGTGTTGAATGAAAATATTGTTATAAAAGCAATTGTTTAAATGTTTAATCTTAAAAGATAGTGAGGTAAAAAGTACAAAATACACTGACATTGACGTTAACTAAATATATTAAGTTGAAAGAAATAATATTAAGTATAATTTAAAAAGAATTAGGTGCTTTCAACTCTAATACAATTATTGGAAATTGTATTTACATAAAACATTTAATTAAAGTCAACGGTAGTAGAGTGGTGAATGAGTGGTGCAGGAATGAGTTCAGAAACCTTGAAATGAGTCGGCATTTTAGCACTTTCTTATAAAAAAACAATGTCCAGACTCACAGCGGAGATGCTTCCCTATAAGCCGACAGGAGTGTGTGTTAATGATGAAGAATCCACAAGATGGCGGCGTTACATTACTACAGACAGTGGAGCTCAATGTACGCAGACAAACTGAACCGTTGACTTTCATTAAATGTATTATGTTAACAAAATTCAATTAACTGTATGAGGTTAGTTGAAAGCAATGATATGAAGTTGAACCTAATTATTGCTTTCAACTAACCTAATACAGTTGTGTGAAATCTGTTAACATAATACATTTAATGAAAGTCAACGGTTCAGTTTTTGCATGTAGACGGGTTTATATTATATATATATATATTCACCATGTTGGAAGGTTTTATTATATATATTTACCCTGGGGGGCAGTAGTGAAGCGTCTCTTCCTCGCTCGCCTCTCCTGGTTCGGGACTCTCTCTCTCCAGACTGCTGACTGAACCTGAACACACACACACACACACACACACACACACACACACACACACACACACTAATTTATTATTCCAACAAATCGTTTTTCTTCCTGAGAGAAGTTTTCTAATATTAATGTCAAGGAAAAAACATCCCAAGATGTGAAAACATGTCAACTTGTCTCTTTGGATAAGTTCCTCATCTTATTTTTTTATCCACTTCCAAAGCAGAGAAGTAAAACAACACACACACACACACACACACACACACACACACACACAGAGAGATAACTCCTGAAGGGGAGCTTATGAAAGGTTATGAGGCCGGTGTTTATCGATGTTTACTCCCGTCATAATCCACGCTCCGCTGCCGGTGGTTTTGTCATTGAACCATTACTCACAGATGCAGTTTGATAGCCGATAACATCTGATGGTAAACACACACACACACACACACACACACACACACACACACACACACACACACACCTCTCTGCTTCACCGTGCCCTCACACATCATCATTTGTAAATAATGAACATCAGTTCAGTCTGCAGTCGTTCTCCAGGTGGGGTAAAGACTGATTTATGAAGCTGATATTGTAATAAAACTGGGACCTGGGTATGACAGACTTAATTCCCATTTTAGCAATACTTGTGTTGTTGTGGCTGCAACATATTCATCAGAATTTGACATTTTAAAGAAAACTGTTTATATGTGTTTTTCCATCAGAAAATAGAGCCTCAAGAGTTTTACAAAAGCTCTGTTTTCTGTGAATTAAAAAGCTGTTATACATGTAGGTGTGGACGAAAGGCCAAAGCCCAGGTGTTCGAAGACCACAGCTTTACCTTGCTTTCAGACAGCCTTTTCTGATGGGGAACTGTCGCAGGTACCTAAGCTCTCTGCAAAGCATCCGGACTCCATTGAAAGAGACAGAAATCTTGACTTGCAGAACACGGGAATTAATGGTCTATCGTTGCCTCTGTCTTTGGTAAAACAGGCTGCTCAATTAACCAGTCAAATAAACAGCGGCTTCTTTTTGACACCAGTGAATTGGTACGGTAATCAAACTATCCGGCACTCATAGAGCATTTTACATAATCTACATCGCATTTGGACGCACTTTTGAACAGATATAAGTACAGAAATAAGTTAATTGAGACACAGCGTTAGTGTCGAGTAGGGATGGGTATCGTTAGGATTTTATCGATACTGATACTGCTTATCGATACTTTTCAATAGTTTGGTGCTCAAAATTATAGACATGATTACAAGATGTGAAGATTAAACAACAGTAATTTTATTGTAATTTATTTGTATTTATTATTTAATGTAACTTTTTCAATGTCATACCAAGCAGGTATGAGTGTGTCTGACAGTGTGTCTCTGGAAGGGGGCGGTAATTAGGGGCAGTTCATAAATCCATGTAAACATGACCATTATTCAGTTAAAACCAGACGCTGCGTGCGCACCTCCTAAACCGGAAGCTCCGGTCGGCTAACCATTATAATCCGTTTAGTGCGTTTATTATTTATAATTGAAATGATGGATTATCAGTAATCATTTTAAAGTTACACAGAGACATTGGATTAACCGTTTTTATGATAAAATGACGTAGAAAAGATCGCTTTTGCCAGTTATGTGCTAAAGTATCCGTTAGCCCCGTTAGCCCCGTTAGCCCGTTTTGCTAAGTGTTGATTTAGACTCTTGGTGTTGGACTTCTGTTCCGTGAAGGTCAAATGGTTAATATCGTCTGTTAGCTGAGTTTTTCCAGTTAAGTGGGTATGCATCATTAATAGGTTGTTAAATTTTAAGAAGCGTTGCAACGCTGTTTCTAGCAAGATGTTGCGTCTGCCCCTATGGTCTGCCCCCGGGAGTCTCACAATAATAAGAGCGCTGTTAGGAGAGATGACGAGTGGCATTCACAGTGGCCAATCAGAGTGGTAGTCAAACCGGATACGTCACACGGGATGAGGGTTCCCAACCAACCAGAATTGTTTAAACTAAGGAAGTATCGTAATTCATATACCGATAGCAGCACCGTTTATCCAGCGGCTTAACGGTATACCAATACCATCCAATCAGGTACCGGTACTGACTTAGTACCGGTTCTCGATACCCATCCCTAGTGTTGAGTGCTGGTTTGTGTCCAGGTGTATTTAATAAGCAGGTAAACACTTGTGAGGGACAGGAATGTTGTGTCTGTACCTGAGCAGTCCTTCCTCTGAGGGTCCATCTTGTCCACACAGTCCAACAGGCCGTCGATCTGAACCTTGATCACCGTCAGCTCTCTCTTTATGGACAGGAGCTCCGCCATTTTCACTGCAGAGACACATAGAGACAGGAGGATGTTGAGTACAGTGTCAACTAAGTGACCGACACACTGTGTGGTCAGAGGTTTGTGGACATCTGAAAAGGATCAAATCCATGCACGCTCCAACATTTGGTGGAAAGCCCTTCATGATAAAATGTTCAATAATCACATACTGTATGAGTGTAGTGACCAAATATGTTGTTTGGCATGTATTTTTCTGTCACTTTTTCTTAGTTATTCTCGAAAACAGCATGAACCGAACTGTAATGCCGCATTCCCCCTGCATGGTTCATCAACTTAATATCAACTTGTACGTTTTGGTCTTCCATTAGCAGAAGTTTTGGGTGGTAGCCTACCTTCTACCTTTTTGCACCACCTTGTACAATGTTCTAATGAACTAAACCAATACTAACAGATGCAAGACATCCCGCACAAAGATCTGTGGATATTTAAAACTTGGAAGCCACTTGGTATCATGTGCTACTGAACAACGTCCTGGCTCCTGGTTTTCAGGTGTTTAATTGCAAGAAAACCACCGTCATCCAATGCGATCTCCATATATAATGCAGGCCCGAATATTACATAACCTTCCCTCATTCCCTTATTGACTCTGATTATTCAGGTTATATAATCATACTATGTTGCTCACTGGTTTTGGCGCCATCCTGTTCTTGCAGTTCTTGGAAATCACGCAGAGGTTTCAAAGTAAGTGAAGACCACCAAGAGGACGGAGCCAGATTCTCATGTTTACTAGACTCCACTCGATACAAGATATAAGACATTCATATACTATACATGCCGTGCAGGGAAAAGACGTCCTATTGAAACACAGACACATGTTTTAAAGGTCTCCTATCATGCAAAATGCACTTTTTGATGTCTTTTATACATCACTATGTGTCCCCTGTGTGTCAGGAGACTCACAAAGTGTCAGAAAATAAAACCCTCTCTTTTCCTCCGTACCCAAATCTCTAAAAACTGAGACCTATAATATATGCCTAAAAATAGTATAATAGGAGACCTTTAATGCGTTAGGTGTTTGAGGATTTCCCCCTCGTTGAAACACTCGTGAAAATTGATCAGAATTTGGATTTGGTTCCTCCACCCTCGCCAAACGACCCTGAAAATGACTTCACTCCTGAGAGCGCTTCGACCTCGGAAGCATGCAAAGGCAATCTAATTTCCTCGTGATGGGGCGAAGTAAAAACTATTAAGGCTTGTAATAAACTAGTATAAACAATTCTGATTTGCCACGCACTATTAACTCGGTCTAATTGCGAGCGCTGATGGGTTTTAAGAGAGAAAAGAGCCCCGCGGTACAGAAGCTTTTAATGAAGAGACCATCTGGAGACCACCGAGAGAGACTGGAGAAAACAGCAGAGCTTTATCCGTCCCACAGAGGGGAAATGTGCATTGTTACAGCAAAAGAAAATAGTTAAAAATAGCTTAATATTAATTATGAAGCATGCATGCATTCCCCCTGCCTGGTTCATGGACTCGGTCTTTTTAGATTTTCCATTAGCAGAAGTTGTGGATAGTACCTTCTTCCTTTTTGCACCACTATAGTCACTGAACTAAGCCAACATTAACAGGTGTAGTTATAATACTGCATACCATTAGCTTGTAAGTGAAAATCCTCATTAGCAAGATATCCACCACAAGCCAAGCCCCCAGAAAGAGCGCTGGGCATTGAAACCAATTTCCCCTAGTGGCCAAACGGTGGAGTTACAACTTCCAGATCCTCAACGTGATGCCATCAGGCCAAAAAATACTGTCTTCTATTGACTAAGATTGGGAAACACTTGAATGACCCTAGAATAAAGAGTATCTCCTGTTATAAAAGTCAACTATAGTAAGCGGAAAGGAAACTCGTGGAGCGCCATGGATGCAGAAGATCCAGGTAGAAAAACGTATTTGGTATCATGTGTCACTTGAGGAAGGAACAGAGTAAAAACAAGAGTAAAAGAGCCAAAAATAGCTTAAAGGGGATCTATCATGCAAAATGCACTTTTTGATGTCTTTTATACATAAAGATGTGTCCCCGGTGTGTCAGGGAACTCACGCAGCGTCAGAAAATAAAACCATCTCTCTTTTCCTCCGTACCCAAATCTCTAAAAACGGGACTACAACGGAGCTGATCCAGATTTGCGTCCGGTATGACGTAATATCTGAAATGTGGACCCACGGCCCTATCAGAAACGTTTCTATCAGAAACAATGCCCGACTGTTTTGGACGTAATATGGTCGGTGTTTACATTAGCATTGCTAACACTCAGAGCTAACCTGTACTGGAGAGCATGTGTGTGAAGAAGCAGGAAATAAAAAGGAACTCACCTTGTGGTATAACCGGCAAGAGAGAAAGCCTTTGAGCTCCATACTGTTTCAGAAATAATCCTTGATAATCCATAATATGGCGTTTCATCACGG
Organism: Dissostichus eleginoides; assembly: GCA_031216635.1. Lineage (NCBI taxonomy): Eukaryota > Metazoa > Chordata > Actinopteri > Perciformes > Nototheniidae > Dissostichus > Dissostichus eleginoides. Next base: position 2,251,740 of record CM062273.1, read on the forward strand.
CAGTATTTAGTTTAGACAGTAGCTGCCGGGTCCCGCATGAGCTCAGACCCCTCCTTTTTTATCAATTTTTTTTTTTAAAGCTTTATACCCAAAATCAGCACTTTTGAAACAGGAAGTGAAATAGAGGGATATGAGGCATGGCTAGAATGGGTGATCTGTTTGGTATTTTGAGAAAAGCACTTCATAGACATGTTTTTTATATATTTGTATATATCTGAGACCTATGATATTGCCTAAAAATAGCATGACCTTTAATATTAAATAAGAAGCATGCATAAAATACAGCAGATAATAATATAAATTATATTCCCTCAGAGATGTCGAGGAGTGGAAGTAGGAAGTAGCATGCAATGAAAATACTCAAGTAAAGTAGATTTAGAAAAGTGTCAAAAGAACTATAATTTCACAGGAAGACTAGGGGGAGAGGAATCTGAGAATCTGGTTCGGGGTATTTCCAAATATCTGGAACAAACTCCCAGAAACCTGCAGGTCCGCTGCAACTGACTACTTTTGAAGTCCAAGAGAAGCGATGGAGCAGCTATATAAATACACTTGCCTTGTCTTACAAATACCTTATAATTGTACATGAGTAAAGAACTTAAGTACATCCACGTATATTTACTTTCCACCACTGCTTACGTTTTCTGTGAGAGGAAGAGGAGGCTCTGGTGCTCTTCATCCTGAGAGCTGCTGTGGAAGAAGAGGAGGAGGAGGAAGATGAAGGCCGGCGCCGCTTCACAGGACTGGAGGAGGGGACCCGCTGGCAGTCAAACACCCTGCAACACACACACACACACACACACCACACACACACACACACATGATGCACTGCAGCCTGAGGCTCTGAGTTTCCTGATTGTTTTTTCTCCGTAATGATGTGAAGGATAATTAATGCCATGACCAGATTTAAACGTTATGTTCGTAAAACAAACAGAGGAGCATTTCAGTGAAGAAATATATCTAAGTACATGTTTTAATGAATCTTCCTTAAAATTGTGTGGTAAATACCCTGAAAACATGTCCTAAAAAAATATGTAAAATGTTTAAATAATGTGCAGAAAATGTGTGAAATCTTCGGATAACAAAGTAAAACATTTTGGAAACAATACCTGCATTTTCTTTATGATCTTAAACATTCATCTGCTACTTAATAATTATTTATCTATTTATCTAATATATCATTCCAATAACTGCATATAGACTCTTATTGCACTATTTCACTATTTCCCTTTTTTAAACTATTTTTCTTTTTGTATTTACTATATTACTATTTACTTGCACTATATTTTTCTGTTTATCTGTGTTTTGTGTTGCTCTGTTGGAGAAGCCTGTGACCTAAGAATATCATCGGCATAACTACACCGTAGCTATGTTCGTATGACAAAATAAAGAACCTTGAACCTTGAATATAATGCATTGCTTTTAAACAACCCAACAGCATATAATAATCTACAAATTATGAGAAAAATGCCTCCCAAAAATATGTGAATACTCTTTTAAAAATACCTGGAAAGTGTTTTAAAAAAGGCCCAAAAAATATGAAGACTTTCTGAAAATAATGTGGAGAATTTCAGAAAATGTTAGAAAACAAGTGATTTTTTAAAATATAATTAATGTAAGAAGTGTCAAAATGTATATGAATAAATTCTGAAGGAACATGTGAAGAATTTCCTAAAAAATACCCAACATATAATACTCTTCTTGTCAAAAAACATAGTTGAAAAATGATGTTTAAAGTGTTCAGCCACTTTGTTACACAGCGACTTTTTGTGAGGTGGAACCATAGTCGGCGCGTGAGGCTCAGGTTTGGGAAGGCTAAATAACTTTTTTTACCTGACGCTGCCCGCCCCCGGCGTCTATAGAAAAGAGATCAAGTCAGTGAAAGCACCGCCTGCTGACCAATCAGAGCTCAGTGTGCGGAGTTTAAATCTATCAAGTCATATTACAGGATAAAGGAAATACAGTTTAAACTGCCGTATGCAGAGAAGAAGCCAACGTGTCGCACTTATCATTCATATGACATCATCAATCAGATCATCGATCATATAATATCATAATATATCATATATTTCCTTATCTGAGTCAGCTTCTCGAGCCGTATCTGGCCGTGCAACACTTACATTGTCACATACTGTATGCAGAAGTGTTATTTTAAGCAACACATTAAGTTGACCAAATACTCAACTCAAATGTAATTAAAGTCAGATCCACTCGTGTCTTAGACGGGGCAGTGATATCATAAACCTGTTGTACGCTTTCAAACACTCGGTAGTTTATTTATTGTGTAACCAGTTGTTCTATATTCACCTTGCAGGTGCAGCTATGTGGCTTGTATCCTTGATTATATGTTTAAGTCATGGATGTTTAAAGTTCATATTTGTCTAATAATAGTTTACTTTTCATTAATGAAGTATGACGCGGCGCTGTCAGTACACTGGTCCCTGTTTGTGATGGGTCAAATGTTGCTAACCCCGCCCCTTTCACGTGAACGCGCTCTCAGCTGGAGAGAGAAACCCTGGCTTGATTTACCGAGTCGATAACCAGCGTCGTAGGACCGCTTAGCGAGATCTCGTTTGATAGGGTTAGTTAAGATAAGTCAAACATATCCAGGGTCTGTTGAACTGGCTTCGTGGAACAGGGCACAGGTGGCTACATAGCAGCGCTAATGTCAAAGACACAAACATTATACATTATATTTTTATTTTACCAGGATGCGACAAAAATATTTGGGAAGGCTTAGCCTTCCCTAGCCTACAGTACCCGCCGCCCCTGGGTGGAACGATCAGCACATATTCAGACATGCTGCTGTTTGTCCTCTCAACACATCAGGGTAACTGTGTGTGTGTGTGTGTGTGTGTGTGTGTGTGTGTGTGTGTGTGTGTGTGTGTGTGTGTGTGTGTGTGTGTGTGTGTGTGTGTGTGTGTGTGTGTGTGTGTGTGTGTGTGTGTGTGTGTGTGTGTTACTGTACCTTCGCAAAGCCGATAATCCGCACCCTGGCAGATAAAAGCCTATAAATATTTACAGAACGGCAGTGTGTAATTCTACAGATAAAAATGAAATACATAAAATGCTGCCGATCATTCCTGCAGGCTTTATTCAGAGAAGGTGGTGTGTGTGTGTGTGTGTGTGTGTTGTGTGTGTGTGTGTGTGTGTGTGTGTGTGTGTCTGTGTTATATTTTATCCTTAATGCCGGCTGCACAGGTCAAAATATGTGTTAATATTTTCTGTTCGGAGGAAATAACAACCGTTTATCTAAGTCGCTTATTTTATACCAACTTCCTGCATAACTTAGGCTCACTACATGTGGGTTGTACATCTATGTTTATGTATTATGGATTTAAAAAGAAATGTACAAGAAATATGCAACCTAACACTCATTGTGTGTCGTCAATGGCTCAATTAAAAAAATGGGGGCCCTTGAGGAAAAAAGGCTGGGAACAAATGTAATTACAACAAAGTGCACTGCACCCAAAGCGATTCTGAATAAAGGCTGTAGACTTTTTTTGTAACGGGTAGTTTATTTAGCTGAAAACAAATTATACACTGATTTACATACATTTCTTTCCCCAATGTAAGTCAATGGGAAAAAGTCATAAAACGTCCCGGAATATAACACAAGTGCAGTACCACCGTATGGCCACTACGAACATTAAATAAAAGACAGCCACCAAAAAAACATCTTGCTAAAGAAAATGTGTAAGCATCATAAACGTTTGTTCGACACAGAGATTATTCTCTGAAATATACCGAAATCCAACATGAAAATCCCATAGCATTTTGTCAAGAGACGATGCTAACTTCTGCGTTGACCTTAAAAAATATGTCAGCACTGCACCACTCTATAGATCACACACCAAAGCTCAGTTTCTGAAAAAAACAAATCAACACACGTAGAAACATTTACAACAGTATAGCAGTTCGATGCTAGCTTAGCCGTGCAAAGTTAGTTTACAATCTAGTGGATGTTCAGTCCATGAATGGAAAGGCTACTTAGCATTAGCTTAGCCTCAATGAAGAAAAGCAGAGTCACTGTTGGATGTGTGCTTGGCTAAGCAGGCTGGTCATTGTTATCTTGCAGAATGCCGTTAGCTCCTTGCTAATTATTCTCTGATTTTGAAGTTAAGCTAGCTGTAGTAGAGAGTCACTGCATTCACTACATTTGTTTGCCTTGATTAGCATTGCTGGCTAACTAGTAGCTAACTAGTGTCTGCTCCAGAAGTGAATAAAGTTCCTCAAAGACACAGAGAATAAAGTTCAGTACGTCTTGAAATACACTTGATAATTGTGTCATCATCTTCTATTCCTGTTGTTGTACCGCCACAGAGACCTTCGCTGGTGAGCTCGTCACTGGGAGTCCATTCCCAGTGTTAATGTATGGAAACAGCCTCTCAGTGAAAGTGTGTGTGAAGGTGTGTAAGTGTGTGTTAGTCTCAGGATCAGAGAACGACAGCTTTCCTCCGTCCCAGTCCAGATTCACTCTGACCCTCTGGAGCTTCTTCTCTAATGGGAGAGGAGTTTCTGGACCTGGTGGTGACCCCGCTGCGTATTCACCATAATGGAGATTTATTATCCATAATCCAGACTTTGTATCTCCCTTCCTCTGACCAGACTGTGCCATCACACCAACATCCCAGTCATCACTCTCTGCAACGTCGAAATCCCAGCAGTGCGTCCCTGAGTTAAAGCCCTCAGAGCCCAGGACAGACCATCGTTCTCCAAACCTCTCTGGATTATCAGGAAGAAATTGACAATCTGATTCACTCGCCGTGGTCAGATCTTCAGACACCACAAGTCCAGGATAGGCAGTGTTTGGGTCCAGGATGAGAGGATAATATGACACTATGTCCTTCATCTTGCTCCAGATGTTGAAGCTGAGGTTGCCCAGGTGTTTGGCCTGGTCTATCAAAGCTCCTGAGGGCAGCTGTGGATCCTCCAGCAGGGGGCGCTGCAGCCTCTCCAATGCAGCCTTGTAGTTGTGCAGGAAGGAGACGTCTTCAGCTCTCAGCACCTCCTCTGTGGCTCTGACTGTGAGTGAAAGAGCTGCTATCTCTCTGCTCACAGCCTCCATCTTCTCCTCCATCATCCTCCTCTTCTGCTCTTCTTCCTCCCTCAGTGCAGCCATCCTGGCCTCCTCTTCCTCTTCTAGAAACTGGTGAAGCTCTTTAAACTGCTCCTTAATCTGCCTCTCTGTGCGTCGGGCCTGGACTTTTATGTGTTCTGATGTTGGATTACAATTCATTATAACTTTTTTTAAAACCTTTAACTTCTCCTGTAAGGGCTGCAGAGATGTCTGGAGCTCCTCCTTGTGTTGTCGTGCAGCTTCATCGATGGGTCTGAATCTGTGGTTGGTGTGTTTCTCTGAATCTCTGCAGACGACACACACTGGCTGCTGATGGTCCAGACAGAAGAGTTTGAGTTTCTCAGAGTGCAGTCTGCAGAGATTACCCTCACCTTCTGATCGGGGATATGATTTTATCGGATTCGTCTCCAGTAAGAAACTCTCACACAGGTTCTTTAACGCCAGGTTGCTACGTACCTCTGATGTTGAAAAACTCCTACAAAGAGGACAGTCGTGGATTGCTTTATCCACCCACCAGTACTCCAGACAGTCTTTACAAACGGTGTGGCTGCATGACAGGATGACAGGATCTTTAAAAATCTCATAGCAGACCGGACAGGAGAGATCTTCCTCTAACCTTGAAGCCATTTAGTCTCCGAGTGAAGAAGAAAACACAGCATTCACTCCCTGTTAGCTGACGGTAAGCCTGTCCGTCTCTCCGTGCGTGTGCGTGTCGTCTCATTGAGCAATCCTGTGTTTCCTTGTTCAACTCATATGAATCACAGGGTGGGCGGAGCTTCATCATGACAGTTTGCCAGAAGGTGTTTCCCTCACTATTTCCATTCGTTATTTTCCCTTTGTTCAGCAAAGACAATGACATTCTTTAAAAAAACTCCTGTCTTTGTTTCTATTAGGTCAGGGGTCACATAGTTATACTAAATGTATTTATTGTTTTTAAGTTTGCTGCATCTATTCTGAAGAGGGTTAGGGCCAATGAGAAAAATAAATTGGGACGTGACCAAAAGTTTAAAAGAAATCGGAGAAAAAGAGATTTCTGAGATTAAAGTGAGAATCCAATGTTGTTGTTGGTTTGAGGATTTTTATTTTTATTTCATTGTCAAAGTGTCACAACATGAATATGCCGAGCTTGTGTCCTGTGTAGGGCAAGTTAATACAAGATTAGATGTTGGGTACCTGTTGTAGTGATCCGCAGGGTATCTGTCATACTCCATCTCATAGTCAGATCTGAGGACGGGAAAGACAAAGAAAAGGTTAGAAAACATTATTTTTTTACTGAAATTATCAAATAAAGTCAACATTTCAGTGTTTACTGAGCTGTGTGCGTTTTCTTAATTGTTTTAAACGTGTTTGAATGGTGATATACATATGAAAGATGTTAAGGCCTAACAAGTTTATAATATATACAATTGTATTTAAGTCAACAATAAGTTTCACTTTACTTTTACCTTATTTCTTTAATTATTATGTTTTTTGTCAAAATGTTACAACTTTTTATTGAAACACTGCGATACGAAACATTACAACAACAAATTATTACACTTTTTTTTATCTGCATGGGTTTTTCTTTCATATTTAATACATTTTTTCTCAAATTATTACATTTATTTTCTCTAAATATTAATACAAATTTTCTTGAAATACCACACTTTCGTTTTTTCTCAAATTAAATACTTTTTTCATTTAATAAATATTACCACGTATTTCTTTAATTATTATTTATTGTTTCTCTAAATATTAAATGTTTTCTAATTATCACACGTTTTTTCCTCCAAATTTATCAACAGTATAATACGATTTTATAAAGTAGCTTTTAAAAAGTTTTATTTTTCTCACTTTCCTAAAACTAAATATCCTTATTCCGTCTCTGTACCGACCATTTTACACAAAAGTAAAATAAATAAATATTAAAGTACTATAAACCAGTTAATGCACTTCATTACATTGTTCCCTTCCACCACTGCTGCTGTATAAAATCCAGAATAATTTAGCAGTGATAGTCAGTAATGCGCTCATAATCACAGTGAAGAAGCCCCTTCGGTGTCAATTAGACTTTTTAATTTACTCTTTTCACTGCTGGAGAACCTGATGGTGTTATTAGAGGCTTTTCTCCTGATGGGAACAATGACACAGCAGCAGAAAAACATCGATAGCTTAGCGGTGGTGACGTGAAGTCATGTGACCGTGCTGTAGTTCCTTTATACCCCAACATTAGCCACCTTTAGCTTAGCGGTGGTGACGTGAAGTCATGTGACCGTGCTGTAGTTCCTTTATAGCCCAACATTAGCCACCTTTAGCTTAGCGGTGGTGACGTGAAGTCATGTGACCGTGCTGTAGTTCCTTTATAGCCCAACATTAGCCACCTTTAGCTTAGCGGTGGTGACGTGAAGTCATGTGACCGTGCTGTGGTTCCTTTATAGCCCAACATTAGCCACCTTTAGCTTAGCGGTGGTGACGTGAAGTCATGTGACCGTGCTGTAGTTCCTTTATAGCCCAACATTAGCCGCCTTTAGCTTAGCGGTGGTGACGTGATGTCATGTGACCGTGCTGTAGTTCCTTTATAGCGTAACGTTAGCTTTTTACGTCATAAAGTGGTGTTAATATGAGGAGATTATCCTGCTGAACTAAACTTGGAAGTATCATAAACGTTTGGTCAGGCCTGATGTAATTTCAAGACTTGATTACGGCAAACAACAATATGGTAGATCTGCTGGACAAACATATACCTGTGTTATATCTTAATTATATTTAAATTGCATTTTCTGTCCTTGCATGTTAACACGTTTCAGATTAGATAAAGTGAGTTTTTTTTGTCCCTTCGAGCTGTTATTTTTCTCCTCAAAGGAAACGCTGATTCATCTCTTTCCACTAAACGCTCATTTCAGCAGGACGATGGAGGGACAAGAAAACATAATTACAGTTTTCTCCACTCTCTCTCTCCTATCAACACTTTGTCTGTCTCTCTTATGCTTTCCGTGCGTCTGCCTCCTCACCACGCTCAAGTGAAGCAAATCAGGAAGTGGGGAAAACACCGTTTATGCAATTCCACCTCTAACAAAAGCACAGATCAATTTACAAACTGAGCTGCAAAGCATCCGCATCTGGTAATTCAATGCACAAATGGATTGTGGTCGAAAGCTACTTGCAGGCTTCCCAGCATGCCGTAGGAAAAGTACCATCTTGACTAAAATATAAAACGGACAATAGTGCAGAAGTTGTTGTAGTAGTTTATAGGTTTTATAAGACACACATTGTTAGATTTCACTCGTCACCGGCTTGGTCTTCAAAATCAGGATCCATGTATTTATTATCCTTGCAAGAATGGAAGTAGTCATCACACACAGGGCTGCGTGGGACAAATAGCTCCCTGAGTAGAGTCCTTGATATGCTGACATACAATAGAGGGTGTTACAGTCAACAAGATGGAAGAATACCGGTTCAAAGCAGTATTCTGACATTTAAGTTAAGATTAGCTAAGGCCTGCGTAAGCAATACACATGACAGTCATATGCCTATCTCTCTAGGGGCTGTCATCATCCCAATCTTAGGCACATAGCTATCATAACTTCAACACAGTGTCTCATGAGCGTCATCCATGTAGTCATAGGTAGGGCATCTGTTATCATGTGCTACTCTGATATAGAAGGAACATTCAATATGTTCCCAACACACATCAATACAGTTACTACTGTATGATAATAACAGCTGTCAACATTAATGCCACCAATCATACTGGAGTGATTTAGTGATGCCCTGGGGAGGAGTTTTATTGCACAACAATGCATCCATGTGTGTGTGTGTGTGTGTGTGTGTGTGTGTGTGTGTGTGTGTGTGTGTGTGTGTGTGTGTGCGTGTGCGTGTGCGTGTGTGTGTGTGTGTGTGTGCCCTCAGAAGTCAGGTCATGTCCTCAACTAACAGCTGCTGAACACACAGATCATCCAAGATCAAACAACTTCCCTTCACACGACTCAAACTTGTTATATTGGCTTTATAATTGCATGTCATTGTGAGATAGAGGTAGCTAGCTTCTCTTGGATAACTGGACTTTTACTGCCTTGTCTTTTTATGCTGCTGCAACGCAAACATTTCCCAAATTGGTATCAATAAAGTATTTCTTATCTTATCTTATAGTTTAGTTCAATTATAGTTTCTCGCTGTGGTCTGGATGAAAAGTAAGAAGTCTAATTGTGATCTGTTCCACCTGATTTTATGCACGTTTTCAATTTGCACATCGTTTTTTACTCTTCTTTTTAATTTGTGGATGGTTATTATTTAGTGGGTGAATCATTTCAAAATGCTGCCCAAGTTTCATGTGTTTTAGCACATTTGCGTTTTTATATTTGTGTCGTTCCTGAATCTGCAGCGTGTTTCTCCTAATGGAAGTGTTTTAGGCCGTGTGTCGGCAACCGTATGAAGCCATTTCATTTCTTAAAATGGATTCAACATTCAAGGCTTTATCATCATGTGCTCAGCAGCTACAGTGTAGATATGGCAATGAAAAACTGAAATCACAGGCTCCTCCAACAGAGCAACATGAATATAGGACATAGAACAATAAAACAGATACAATTGTGCAAGAGAATGGGAAATGGGAAGTTTAATTAATGAATTACATCATATTTTATAAACTCATTTGTTTAGTATCTAAAGCTGTCAGGTACTTGTGATTCAATACAAAATGTGAAGTTACGTGGAAATCCTTAAGACTTATTTATCGAACAAGTATCTAAAAAGTATAGTAAAGTATTTAATCCATCATTGTGTGTGTACCTTCATGAAGGACAATAGCTATTATAATAACACAGACACACCCCTGCTCACAGCTTGTGTGCCAGATGGGCTCGGCCTCCTTTTTCCGTGTACTAATATAAACTAACAACGGTAAACCTATTCTGAGGAAACTCCCTAAGGCTCAACATTCCTCAATGACAAAAGTATTCACAAGAAACAAAAGGACACAATAAAAAAACAAAAAACAAATGTATCAAGTTTCATCAAATACAGATATAACTGGTTCTCAACGATCCTTATAGTATAGTAGCTTTTTACTAAGTGGTGTTAATATGAGGAGATTATCCTGCTGAACTAAACTTGGAAGTATCATAAACGTTTGGTCCGGCCTGATGTCATTTCAACTTGATTACTGCAAACAACAATATGGTAGATCTGCTGGACAAACAATCCGTGTATCTACGGTCCATTTGTTTTTCTTTATTAAACAAGTAAACTGAAGAGCGTCTGAGAGGCGTTTTTGCTTTTTACCTTACTTTAGGCGCTTTTCCACTGCAGGGCCTCGCACGGCTTAGTACGGTATGGTTAGGCCTTGGTAGGCCAGGCTCACTTTATGCTGCGTTTCCATTACAGTTTAGTACTGGGGTAGTAACTATAGTAACGCAGTGTAGGCGGGGCGATTGGCTGTTCGACGCTGCGTAAAATTGCCGTGACGTCATGGAGCGAGGGGCGGGGCGAAACTCACGGAAGTGATTTCAAAACAAAAGCACTCGTATGCTAAAATCCACTTGCATTTAAGCACCACAGAATCCGGCTGAAGCAACGGTGATAATATTATAAACAAGGTGAATTTAGCGATCACAATGAAAACGGCCAAGACACATATTGAGCCCAGAAAATGAATGTTATTAAGGGCTGTAAATATAACAAGTCTATGTCTAAAATGGACAACATTGTTAGGAGATTTAAACTATACAGCGATTCTGCACTGCAGTCATCTCAGCCGTCTCTCCACTTTGTTTTTTCAAATCAGCTGCTCTTCAGTGATACAAATATTTGTTATCACAAGTTCTTAATAAAACTGACACTCTTGGACTCGGTACTAGTTTGACTGCTACCAGAAATAAAATAAAGTACTTTTACTGTGTACTTTGTGAGTAATCCTCTGTCAGAGTCCCCTCCATAGTACATAATGCATGTTTTCTGCTATCTTTGATGAGTGATAAAAAGACAATTTTACCATTAGTTCTTAATGAAATTGATACTGTTTGACTTTGTATTAGTTAGCCTACTACTAACAATACATTGAAGTACTTTTACTGTGTATTCTTTGAGAAATACTCTGTCCCCTGCTGAGAACAAAATCAAGCCACTTCTGCTAAGTTTGATGAGGGAATTCTTTTTTGTGGCCATTAGTTCTTCGTGAGATTGAACCTGTTGGACTCAGTACTAGTGAAACTACCACCACAAGTACTATGAAGTACTTACTGTGTACTTTTCCAGTAATCCTCTGTCAAAGTCCCCTCCTGAGTACAAGAATGCATGTTTTTCTGCTATTTTTAATAAGCGTTAAAAAACCTTTCTTCCTGCGACTGATATTGTTGGACAGAGTATTTTAAGAGGATGGTAGACATGATATCAGCAATACTTCCAGTCAGTACTCCGGCAGCAGCATTTTTACCCCTTGGAAAGTCTTTAGAGTCTGGCCTGGATATACAAATATTTGGTTGAATTGGACACATTTTTCGAAGCCCCATTGAAAGACATGCAATGACTGGGACTGATCGAACAAACTCTGCAAGGAATGAACTAGGAGCAGAGAAATAATCATATTTTAAAACACAGCAGCATCATAAGAGGCCAACAAGAGTGACAGAGTGTGTCAGTGTGCTGAAGGATAGACCAGCTATCCAGGCCAGTCTCTAAAGACTTTCCAAGGTGTAAAATGCTGCTGCCGGAGTACTGACTGGAAGTAGTGCTGATAATATGTCCACCATATCCTCTTAAAATACTCTGTCCAACAATATCAGTCTCATGAAGAACGTTTATTTTAACGCTTATTAAAAATAGCAGAAAAACATGCATTCTTGTACTCAGGAGGGGACATTGACAGAGGATTACTGGAAAAGTACAATCTCACGAAGAACTAATGGCAACAAAAAAGAATTCCCTCATCAAACTTAGCAGAAGTGGCTCGATTTTGTTCTCAGCAGGGGACAGAGTATTTCTCAAAACTCAACACTATGCACTCAACAGTGCAGAGTAAAGACTGAAAAGACAGGCTCAGGTTAAAGCTTGACATGATTTTATTTAAGAAGATGTTTGTCCTCCTGTGTTGTCTTATTTCCTTATCTTTCTTTCAGGTGTACCATCTACCAATGGTTGTACATGACAGAGACCTCCTCCACCTCTTTGCTGTCCTACTAGTCAACCCTTCTGATCAGAGCCTTTCCTAAATAGTGGTAAGTTGTTTTACAGTTCAGTGTACGTTAATTTAGCAACTTAATGCTTTACTGCTGTTGAATAAATCCTATATTGCTAGTGATTTTATTAAAACTATGATTTGCAATCTTTTTTATTCCAATCACAATAATCTGTTTGTTATAATTGTAAAACACATCTTAACATCCATCAGCAATCAATAAAACAAATCATCCAACACAAAATAGAAGAAATCTGGACCTATTTCTTTTTATACAACAGCATCTATTGGGACTGCTCATTGATGTCATCAAGAGCCATTGAGTCTACCTTTTGTAGTCGGCCTCTTGTTTAGCATTTCTTTGTCTTTGTCATTCCTATAATCATTTGTTTTTTTATTGTTGATATTGTTTTGTTCTTTATTTTTGTTGTGAGAATCACTTTGCAATTGTGTAAGTGCTATATAAATAGTTATATACTCATTTTATTGTTGTTACCATCATTACTATTATTAAAAATGTTTTCTTTGTTTTCTTTATTTATCGCTGCAGAAAGGATCATGCCAGCCCACATCAAACACCTGATCAAAGTTCCAGTTCCCTGTACATGGAACCATGCCTGTCCTCTGTTCCACATGTCTTCGGTCAGTTCTGGACCCAATTACTCTGTTCCACATGTCTTCAGTCAGTTCTGGACCCCATGACTCTGTTCCACATGTCTTCAGTCAGTTCTGGACCCTATGACTCTGTTCCACATGTCTTCAGTCAGTTCTGGACCCTATGACTCTGTTCCACATGTCTTCAGTCAGTTCTGGACCCATGACTCTGTTCCACATGTCTTCAGTCAGTTCTGGACCCAATGACTCTGTTCCACATGTCTTCAGTCAGTTCTGGACCCATGACTCTGTTCCACATGTCTTCAGTCAGTTCTGGACCCAATGACTCTGTTCCACATGTCTTCAGTCAGTTCTGGACCCAATGACTCTGTTCCACATGTCTTCAGTCAGTTCTGGACCCCATGACTCTGTTCCACATGTCTTCAGTCAGTTCTGGACCCTATGACTCTGTTCCACATGTCTTCAGTCAGTCTGGACCCTTGACTCTGTTCCACATGTCTTCAGTCAGTTCTGGACCCATGACTCTGTTCCACATGTCTTCAGTCAGTTCTGGACCCTATGACTCGGACACTAGTTCTACCAAGGCTATTAGAGGTAAGAGTGGTAGGAGAGGAGTGGAGTTATCTTTGTATTTAGGCTGCAAGTCGACAAAGTGATCAAGTGCTGATGCTAATAATGATCCGATTCATTTGATATTGATTGTCTGCCAATACCGAATCCTGATCCGATTCTTCTATTTCCCAGATAATACAGCTGCACCGTGTACACTAGCTCTATTTGTTTTTGCCATTGTAATTCACCATAAGCTATTGTTGACTGTAACGTCTATGCCAACCAACTGTAATTTGTAATGTATTTTACTTTAACGGTCAAGTTCTGGCAACCACAGCAGCCCAAATGTTAACGTCAATGTCAAGTTTTCTTTTTACAGTGTACTTATATCTGTACATTTCTTTTCAGTTTGCTTCAAGAAGTGGCTTCAACAGACAGAAATGCAGGCCAGATTGGGAAAGGCTGGACGCTACACAACGGGAAACATTATGGACATGAACAAGGAAAAACAAAAACACTTTCTTTGTTGCCTTTTTCTTATCATACATAGTGTTACTTTTTGTTACCATTTAAATATTGAATTCTATTTATTACTTTTATTTTAAATCAAATGCACCTGTTTTAGATAATATATTTATTTGATGTAGGTTGATTTGCAGGTTGGTTGTTATTTGTATAATTATTGTATTGTTACTGTGTATTTTATTATATTAACTAGCTATTTATTGCTATTTATTACATTAAAATACTGTTATGAACACTATACAGTCTTTATTTTGGTAGATACCAGAATACATGACACAATGAATCTTTGTAATATATTTATGTTCTCTGGTTTAAATAATCATACCAGTATTTAAACAATGTATGCTGGTCACCTGGAATCCTGGTAAGCTTCCAGCATGGTATTTAATACTATTATTAAACACAAGCTGGTGATCGATGGATGCTGGTGACCAGCCAGGAGCTGGCCAGGATGGCCGGTTTAGCTGGTTATTGGTTATATTAATTGACATTTCACTATGACAGAGTGGACATGTTAAAGGTGGGGTATGTAATTTATTTCAGAAACACTTGTTGTTATATTCCATGGAATGCTCTTAACATCCCGATAGCAATGAATATATTAAATGCTTTGACAATAAATACATAAAAAAACGTCATCTGTGGAAGCCATGGCGCTGTAAAAAGCACGACCAATCATTAAGGAAGTGGCAGCCCCTCCTCTATGGGGTCAGAACAGTCTCATAATACACATATGCACACAGAAGGATTCACACTTGTATTTTTCAATGCACACACAAATGTGTTCCGTTTCATAAACATGTAAATAAAATCCAAACACAGAAAAAAGTTTTACATATGTATTTTTGATCCACACATATTTGTTTTCCGTTTAAAACCTCTGAACCTGCAAACACAACCCGCTCTCTGTGCACGGATCGCTGTGCATTCTAGATCCACCCCTGAGTAGGCTATATTTTTCGTTTCGTTTATTTAATAAGTTAATTTGTTTTTTGTTTGTTTTGAGATTTAAATAGATTTTGAAAGTGGAGATAGAGAGAGAGAGAGAGAGGGAGGGAGAGAGAGAGAGAGAGAGAGAGAGAGAGAGAGAGAGAGAAGCAGCGCTGTCTGCTTAGTTGCAATACTGTAGCTCAAGCCTTTATGCAACTTAGGCCTATACATTGTTTATGTTACTTATATGCCTGTGTGTCCATGGTTTTGAGTCTGTGTGTGTGTGTGTGTGTGTGTGTGTGTGTGTGTGTGTGTGTGTGTGTGTGTGTGTGTGTGTGTGTGTGTGTGTGTGTGTGTGTGTGTGTGTGTGTCTGTGTGTGTGTTGAGCGCAGCACCGTCTGCTTTTTGCAGTACAGTAACTAAAGTAGGAGCATACCGGTAGTTTTTTGTAGACCTGTCTGCCCGTTTTGTGAGTGCACTGCGCGCGTGCGCACTCGTGGCATTGTTTGGGATGACCTAATTAAAATACCGTCCGCCGTCCTCTTTGAGACACATACACAACGCAGACAGACACCGGTCACAAAAGTATCAAATAGGCTTCAATTTACTTTTGATCGTCTATAATTAACTATAAAAAAATATCGGCGTTTTAACACTACGTTTATTTATGTACTTATTTTTACGGTTTGCAGATGAGGTGGTCCGCGAAAATCCTTGATAATAAATAGTGGTCCGCATAAACAAAACGTTTGAGAACCCCTGATGTAATGTAATGTAATTTACGCATTTTACGCTGTCCGGACTCCGGAGCTGACGTTCTTAATATACATCCATGGAGCTGACAGGTCAACTTCAACACGGCGTCTAGCACAACTGTAAGTGATAAAATAATAAATTTAAAAAATAAAATAAATATAAAAATAAAATTGCCACTCTCAGTACAGCGCCACTTTCCGAACAGGTAATGCACGCAAATAAAATATTTTATGTTATTATTAATAATAATATATATATATAAATAAAAACATCTTGTATTTTAGTTACACCTGCTATTGATTAATTTTGTAAACCTTGGACCTTGATACCGTCCACATAGCTAGTGAAATAATATAATCGAAAAAATTAAGCCTTTTTGATTTAATAATCGGAGCTGAAACCTCTCTGCCATCTCATATAACACACACTTCCTTATTTATCTATTTAAGACGACTATACTACGGTCCTTCGGTCCTGAGATTAGCGCCTGCAGGCCGGCTCCATGGACCTGTCAGCTCCGGACAGCGCAAAATGCGTACATGAAGCGCTACGTCATGAACGCAAGAAATCATACCCTCGTGGGGTCGCGCTCATGTGATTGGCTTAGAATGAAGGAGACATCTGATTGGCTATAGATAGAAGAAATTACAAGTACGAATCGGGTGACCGTCAGGGGGAGTCTCAAAAAACCCACACAGCGATCCGTGCACAGAGAGCGGGTTGTGTTTGCAGGTTCAGAGGTTTCAAACGGAAAACAAATATGTGAGGATCAAAAATACATATGTAAAACTTTTTTCTGTATTTGGATTTTATTTACATGAATATGAAACGGAACACATTTGTGTGTGCATTGAAAACCACAAGTGTGAATCCTTCTGTGTGCATATGTGTATTATGAGACTGTTCTGACCCCATACTCCTCCAACACACACGAACGCGCACATGACCAATGAGGGCACGAGATAAGTTTGTGCACAGATGGAAGGCTGACAGGCAGGTAGGCCATCCAGTTACTTTAGCCGGGCCGGCTCAGATAATTGGTCGTGCTTTTCACAGCGCTACGGCTTCCACAGATGACATTTTTTTATGGATTTTTTGTCAAAGCACTTCAGATATTCATTGCTATCGGGATGTTAAGAGCATTCCATGGAATATAACAAAAAGTGTATCTCGAGCCGGTTTCTCAAACTTACCTACCCCACCTTTAAGCTTGACAACATCCAACTACACACATAATATGATTACAATTACGAAATATAAGTTTAAATACTTACTCTGCAACTAGCCAATGTCTCAGCCTCAATTGAGGAAAGACAAAATGGTGGTAGTAATGTCACTGAAAACATCAGAGGGTTTTTTATGGGGCAGTTACCCCTTAATGACAGGGTGGACAGCAAATGTCAGGGTCAGGGACACATGCATAATGTTCAATATTATTATGAAAATAGAATATAGGCTACATGATCAAAATGACTCGTTTTATCAAATAACTGAGTGATTCCAAAGTTACTTTATAGTGATATTGACTATATGGAGGGGACTCTGACAGAGGATTACTCACAAAGTACACAGTAAAAGTACTACATTTTATTTCTGGTCGCAGTCAAACTAGTACCGAGTCCAACGGTGTCAGTTTTATTAAGAACTTGTGGTAAAGAATATTTGTATCGATCATCAAATATAGCAGGAAAAAAAATGAAGAGCAGCTGATTTGAAAAAACAAACGCGAGATGGCGGCTGAGATGACTGCAGTGCAGAATCGCTGTATAGTTTAAATCTCCTAACAATGTTGTCCATTTTAGACAGAGGCTTATTATATTTACAGCCCTTAATAACATCCATTTTCTGGGCTCAATATGTGTCTTGGCCGTTTTCGTTGTGATCGCTAAATTCACCTTGTTTATAATATTATCACCGTTGCTTCAGCCGGATTCTGTGGTGCTTAAATGCAACTGGATTTTAGCAAACGAGTGCTTTTGTTTTGAAATCACTTCCGTGAGTTTCACCCTGCCCCTCGCTCCACTGACCATTAGCAGTGGCGACTGGTCATTAGGTGGGGCACAGTCCCACCTAATGAGCGACGTGGGTCAAGCCCCAATCTAGCCCCTCTCTCTCACTGTCTAAGTGAATGGGTAGTGTAAAAACTACACTGCGCATGCTCAGAGTCTTTTTCTATTCAATGTGTGCGGCAAAAAAAGAATCGCCATAGGGGCAGTGTGCCTGGCATCCCCACCAAACGTCATCTCATAATTCAGAGAGCTGATTGGCTGTAAGTACGTGTGCCGCGAAAAGTGTGGTGTGTGAAGAGGAGATGAGAGAGGTGCAGTGACGCGTCCTAAAACCCGGAAGTAAGCTGCGCATGGGTTCCCTCGACAAAAAAGCAATGAGATTTCTCCATAGGATTTTAGAAAATAGCTCGAAATAAGATCTGTGGGAAACGAACCTGCACGTTTTGTTCAGCCGGATAATATCCACATGTCTACCTTACTTTTATAATTTTCGAATCATAAATCTATCGATTAGATTTTTGATTCGACTTTTGAAACTACAAGAAGATAAGGAGGACTTTACAAAAAAGTAATAGAGATTGTTGTCCAGAAGGATAGCATGGACTTCATCTTCAAGTCAAGGTAAGACCACCATTTTATTGAAAATGGGATCTTACTAAGAGAGAACAATTCAATATTTAAATGATAAAATTACATTTTTTGGGTATCCTGTCTGTTTAAAATTAATCGAAGCATCAGACTAAAAAAGCTTTTGAAAATAATATTATATTTTGATTTAGGTCAACATATAATATTTGTAAACCTGAAGAGCCAGTGCCTCAGCAGCCATGAACCTCACTGCAGAAGCTTATATATAGACATCTACGTCTTTTGTACATATAAAAACGCCACTGACCACTAGACCATTTAGTAAGGTAAAAAACTAAAAGCAAAAATGCCTCGCAGACGCTCTTCCGTTTACTCGTTTAATAAAGAACAACAAATGGACCGTAGATACACGGATTACAAACATATACCTGTGTTATATCTTAACTATATTTAAATTGCATGTTAACACGTTTCAGAGTAGATGAGGTGAGTTTTAGTAAGGCCATTTTCTAATAGACTTCTATACAATCGGTTGCAACTGCTTTACTCATAACTTCTGTCTAACGTTACATTTTCATTCACCATTGGCTTTGGAGGAGGACTGCCGTGCGAGATCCAATTATATAATTTAATCTCCGTACAGGTTGCCAAAACCCCCCCCAAAAAACCTGAATATACGGCGCACAATTCTCAAAGTCTAAACGTACTGGAATTATCTTTTTGAATGACCACAATGTGTAAGCCTTCAATTTAAATAATAGAAGAAATCCCCCAGTTTTATAAAACCTCGTTAACTCAGAAACAAAAAAAACACACAGAGGACACGACCTCACGTTTCTGAGCATTTCTGCACAGATCCTCACAGTCGCTGCCTGGCTTTAAATCCCAGCTCTGGGAGACACAGAGTCCTGTTTGTCCCGGCTTTAATCCGTCCAGCAGCGGGCGGCGGTGGGATTTGGGAGGACATTTTGGCTTTAGTTTCCATGTTAACAGAGAACGAGGTTAAAGAAGAGGACAGCTGGATCGTCACTGAGCAAGACTACAGACCAACGAGCAGCTCTGAAAACTACTGACAGTACTGCTGCTACTAAAATGTGTGTTTAAAATGCTGTTAACTATCAAAATGTCAAGCCTTGAGATTTTCCATACGTTATATCAAACCCCATTTTCAGTGCTGGAAGTATTAAGATTTGTATCATGCAGCACAGAACAGTACAGCTCTCCTGCTTTAAAAACCACATGCATGTTTATTTTGTATCTCCTCTGTTTTATGTAATGTCTTTTGACTTTTGAACTGTGTTAATGGTTATGCACCAAAATACCAAGACATATTGTATTTTCAAACTGGCTTGGCAATAATGTAAACGGATTAGAAAAAGTTGTGTAAAGAACAAAAAAAGTGAGCTTGAAATAGAGGATCAAAATCATCGTTCTTATTTATCTACGCACAGCTGACCATTCACAGCGTTAAGTGGGAGTGAATATCGGATAGTAAGGTTTAGGAAATGCTGCATTTATGTGGTGTCAAAATATTGAGGAAAATTATTTCCCGACTCACGAAGTTGAAATATTGACGTCATATAATGCAGAAACATTGAAGAAAAAGCGAAATGTTGAGTTGATGTTATTCATTTATGTATGGCATATACATATTATGCGTTCCAATTCTAACGTTAGAATTAACCCCAATAACAAGTAAGGCAAAACTATATTTGAAGGTCATTTAATGGTGCGGGGGAAACGTCTGGGACAGAATTTCTAATATAAAGGATATAAACATAATATAAACAGCTACCAAAGTGATTTTCAATGCTCTTAGCAATAAAATAAAACGCACCTTGATTGTAGCATCCGTGTTGTTTTCACATCACGACATTAAGACACCAAAGTTAAAGGAAGGACTCCTAACATCTGGAAATAAGACCCTCAATGGGAGCCCTAATCAATCTTCAGAAAGTTAAAGGATAGTCAACATACTGCCTCTCCACCGGCTCCATCACTAAAGCCACAGACAAAGAGTGTTGTGTTTCAGACTCACCTGTAGGGGGTGCTGTTTCCTCTCTTGGCCGTCGTGGTGCGGCCAGCTATCAGCTCACCATTCATTCTGCGTCTGAAACAAAAACAAACTGTCAGATTAGGTAGACACTAATGCCCCCCCGATGTCTCAGTTCCTGACCTGAGGGAGACAGCAATGAAGATGGACAGGTAACACACACACATTCCTGTACTTCTATCGTTGTTGGGACCCTATGTGACTCTGCATTCCCTGAATCCAACCTAAACCTAATTCTAACCGGTATCGTTATATCCAATTTCAATATGTTTTAAACGGACTTTAATTAAATAAGGACACGTACAAAATTGTCCTTGCTCTCTCGGTTAAGAACATTATCGGTCCTTACTATGTGACAAGTACAAGAGTATCCACACACACAGACCCAGTGGGCTCAGCGGTCACCATAACGAGGCGCCGGAGAGTCTAATTGGCCTCTATCTGTCAGAGTGGAATGAGTTATCTCTCGTATTTATAATGCTTCCTGTCAGCCAACATGTGCCTGTCTATCAGCCTGATAACAAAATCTGAGTTCAAAGATACTTTTTTTAGAAACCATGAATTTCTCTGTGAATTTTAGGGTTGTGTCAAAGCAAGAATCCTGCAGCTAGACTATTGTCCCAACCAGATTAAGTGCTACTGCATTAGCTTCACGAGTGCTACGTAAAAGTACTAATACCACACTTTGAAAAAACGTCCTTCAGTTAAAGCAAAGGTATGTTAGTATTAAGTATACATTTCTCTCAAATTATAAGTATCGATTGTGTAGTTAAAGAGGCCCTATTGTGCCTTTTTGGGTGCTCCCTTCCCTGTAATGGGTTTTTGTGCAAATAGTCTGCAAAGGCTTTCTCTCCCACAACATGAATCTGAAAATTAGCGGGAGAGGACTCTTTAAAGTAGAGACACTACATACTGATATACACCTGAACATCAGCAGGAGAGGACTCTTTAAAGTAGACACCACATACTGATATACACCTGAACATCAGCAGGAGAGGACTCTTTAAAGTAGAGACACTACATACTGATATACACCTGAACATCAGCAGGAGAGGACTCTTTAAAGTAGAGACACTACATACTGATATACACCTGAACATCAGCAGGAGAGGACTCTTTAAAGAGACAGCCACATACTGATATACACCTGAACATCAGCAGGAGAGGACTCTTTAAAGTAGAGACACTACATACTGATATACACCTGAACATCAGCAGGAGAGGACTCTTTAAAGTAGAGACACTACATACTGATATACACCTGAACATCAGCAGGAAAGGACTCTTAAAGTAGAGACACTACATACTGAGATACCACCTGAACATCAGCAGGAGAGGACTCTTTAAAGTAGAGACACTACATACTGATATACACCTGAACATCAGCAGGAGAGGACTCTTTAAAGTAGAGACACTACATACTGAGATATACCTGAACATCAGCAGGAGAGGACTCTTTAAAGTAGAGACAACATACTGATATACACCTGAACATCAGCAGGAGAGGACTCTTTAAAGTAGAGACACTAAATACTGATATACACCTGAACATCAGCAGGAGAGGACTCTTTAAAGTAGAGACACTACATACTGATATAGACCTGAACATCAGCAGGAGAGGACTCTTTAAAGTAGAGACACATACTGATATACACCTGAACATCAGCAGGAGAGGACTCTTTAAAGTAGAGACACTAAACTGATATACACCTGAACATCAGCAGGAGAGGACTCTTTAAAGTAAGACACTACATACTGATATAGACCTGAACATCAGCAGGAGAGGACTCTTTAAAGTAGAGACACTACATACTGATATACACCTGAACATCAGCAGGAGAGGACTCTTTAAAGTAGAGACACTAAATACTGATATACACCTGAACATCAGCAGGAGAGGACTCTTTAAAGTAGAGACACTACATACTGATATACCTGAACATCAGCAGGAGAGGACTCTTTAAAGTAGAGACACTACATACTGATATACACCTGAACACCAGCAGGAAAAGACTCTTTAAAGTAGGACACTAAATACTGATATAGACCTGAACATCAGCAGGAGAGGACTCTTTAAAGTAGAGACACTACATACTGATATACACCTGAACACCAGCAGGAGAGGACTCTTTAAAGTAGGGACACTACATACTGATATACACCTGAACACCAGCAGGAAAAGACTCTTTAAAGTAGAGACACTAATACTGATATACACCTGAACATCAGCAGGAGAGAACTCTTTAAAGTAGAGACACTAATACTGATATACACCTGAACATCAGCAGGAGAGGAACTCTTTAAAGTAGAGACACTACATACTGATATACACCTGAACATCAGCAGGAGAGGACTCTTTAAAGTAGAGACACTACATACTGATATACACCTGAACATCAGCAGGAGAGGACTCTTTAAAGTAGAGACAACATACTGATATACACCTGAATCAGCAGGAGAGGACTCTTTAAAGTAGAGACACTACATACTGATATACACCTGAAATCAGCAGGAGAGAACTCTTTAAAGTAGAGACACTACA
>CM062273.1:2277039-2279539 GCA_031216635.1 Dissostichus eleginoides
CATTGGTCTTCCAAGATGAACTTGAACTCTTTGTATTCTACTCCGTTTCTTCTTGCACCGCTTTTAATGTTTTTCAAATGTGTGTTATTGTTTTATGACCTACAGTATATTTATGTTGAATTGTTGGAGGAGCGTGGGGCTTAAGATTTGAATTGCCATATCTCCACTAAAGCTACTGTCCGTTTGACAATAAAGCCTTTGAATCGTGAATCTTGAATATTTGATTACATGTTTAAAGAAACTCTCCCAACCGCGGCTAGCTTCCAGCGATCACAGCTTATTGCTTCACATCGTTGGTACGAAACATCTGCTTTAGAGAGAGGTGATGGGGGAGAAAGAGAAGGGGGAGAAATGAGAGCGGAGTGAATGAAAAGAGAATGATGACAGGACCATTTCACACCCTCATGGTTATTGTTTTTTTGGGGACAGCATATTCAAAGTTTGGCAGCAGATCCAGAGGCAGAGCGCGGGGACGAAACCACAACCATCACTCCTGTCCGCTCATGTTTGTTTGTTTGTTGGGGAATAAACGTTAGTGCAGTGAAGAGGCGTCTGAAATCCAACATCAGACTGTTACATTTGAGATTGTCTATTATAACTGGAAAGAGTCTATAAACCAAAGCCGCATAAACAAAATTCACCTATTATTTTGATTATTTTTCGTACTATTTCTTTTTCGGTTTGGTTCGTCCGTACGCGTTTGTATCTAAATACACACGACGTGTTTATGAGCAGGAACAGTAAGTAAAAGGCAACATGAAACATGCCGTATCCTTAAGTCAGAAAGACAGACAGATGGAGGGAAAATTAACACATTTATAAAGCAGCCAAAAACATCAACAATATATTAAAATTAATGAATTAAAAAAAGGCACAAAGAATGTAAAAAACAGCAAAATAAATTATTAAAATAATACATTGAAAATAAATAAACAAATATTATACCTATTAATATTAAAGGCGATGCTTTTAAAAAGTGGGGCGATCTGTCCTCGTGAATTTCGCCAATTCCTACCTGCTGTAAGAAACGCCTCCATTGGACTCCTCTGTTTACTCCCAGAACAAAGTGACATCCTTTTGTAACACTCGCGCTCCTATTGGCTAGCACTCCAACACATTGTACGTGATAGGCTAAGGGGCGGGACATCTCTAAGCGGTTAACCAATCACAACAGAGCCGTTCAGCCAACCAATCAGAGCAGACTGGGCTCTGGTTTCAGACGGAGGGTGAAAAGAGGTGCTGCAGCACAGGCAGTATGAGAAGAAGAGCTTTTTGATCACTAAGCATGCAGACATGTGCATAATATTTCCGCTTTAACGCTACACAACTCTCTGTAACTTTTGGGATCGTAAATATACAACTCAAACTAAATATATAACACAGGTGTAGTTGTTTTTGACATTTTAACGCTAAACTCTTACATGTTATGCCTGTAACAGTTCCTTTCTCTAAGGCCTGATGTACTTGAGTCACCGAATTTGGAAACAGTGTTAATTTCGTCAAGGAAAACAATGACGAAAAATGTTCGTCAACGACCTTTTTACACGACTAAGACGAGGCGATGACGAGCTAAAAATAGATTCTTGATAATAAAAACTATGACGAAATGTATATTTAGTTTTTATTGACGAGACGAGACAGGACTAAGGTGTTGATGGTGGACTATCGGACATTCAAAATGCGGGGTATTTTCCCCCAATTGTCCGTCTTGTCTGTCAAAATGCATCCCTGTCATTGGCTGAATTAGTTGGGATTCTGGGAATCTGCACACGTCACTTAATTACTTACACAAGTAAAGTGGTAAGAGAGTGAAATGTTGCTTTACGAATTTCAACACTTGATGCTGTCACCTTGATTCCAATTTCAGATTCCTGTATTAATTTAAAGAGAGACATTTTTTTGACTGAAACTAGACTAAAACTATGAAGGATAAAAAGGACTAAAATGTGACTAAAACTAATAACCATTTCCGTCTAAAGACTAAGACTAAATCTAAAATAGCTGCCAAAATTAACACGGCTTGGAAAATACCAGCTGCTGTAAAGCCAAAACAAGACAAATATTGACAATCACTGTCTTCTTTTAACTTCGTAAGCAAAACATAGTGTGATCCTTGCGTTAAATCCAGCTGCCCTCACACCTATCACCACGTCTCTGCTCCAATATGTCCGACAGGAAGAAATAAAGGTTTAAATTCAAAGCATCTGGACGACCAGAGAGGAAACAACAGATCAATGTAACTCCCTTCATCTCCTCCACTTCCTGTTTACCCAAATGATGTCTCCGTACAAACTAAAGTTCATCCTGTTGAAATGTGAAAATCTGACACTCAATAACTCTGATGGTGATTCAGGAAACTGGAGGAAGCGCCGTCTCGTTTTCAGCCGTCTGTTTTTCTGCCGCCTCGCTGCACGACATCATCATCGCTCATGCAAAGAGCTTTAAGCTGTGACTTCTGTTGCATTTTGGGATAAATTGAGTCGATAAATCGTGGGTGAAA
>CM062273.1:2284539-2339539 GCA_031216635.1 Dissostichus eleginoides
AAGACATTAAGAAAATGGCATTTAAAATCAGTCATTAAAAAGCAAAGATAATAAAATAAACATTAAAAGAAAAAATACATGGATAAAAGTTACAGTGCAGTTTAAGATGTGAATAGTTCAATTAAAAGCAGCGGCAAAAATAAAAGTCTTTAGCCTGGATTTAAAAGTAGTCAGAGTTGCAGCGGACCTGCAGGTTTCTGGGAGTTTGTTCCAGATGTTTGGAGCATAATAACTGAACTTCTCCATGTTTAGTTCTGACTCTGGGGACAGAAAGCTGACCAGTCCCTGAAGACCTGAGAGTTCTGGATGGCTCATCATTTAACAATAGGTCAGAAATGTATTTTGGGCCTAAACCATTCAGTGCTTTATAAACCAGCAACAATATTTTTGAAAAATATTATTTGACACACAGGAAGCCAGTGTAAAGACTTCAGAACAGGAGTGATGTGATCCACTTTCTTAGTGTCAGTGAGGACTCGAGCAGCACCGTTCTGAATTAGCTGCAGCTTTCTGATAGATGTGTTAGTGAGACCTGTGAAGACACCATTACAGTAGTCCAGTCTACTGAAGATAAAAGCATGGACAAGTCTTTCCAAATCCTGCTGTGACATTAGTCTTTTAATCCTAGATATGTTCTTTAGGTGATAGTAGGCTGATTTACCATACCATCAAACTATGTGCAATATGTGCCATATGTGCAATATATACATTATATACATATGCCATTAATAACTGTGTAATATATACCTGCTAAATCCTAAGAACTGTTACAGGATTTGTATTTTGAAAAGTACTTTCTTTTACTTTTATTTTTTCATTATATTTGTTATTATATCATAACTTAGTACTTTTTTTAACATATGTAACATTAAGCTGTCTGTGGCTCTTTCCTGCTGTAACGAGTCCCCTCTGTGGGACTAATAAAGGTATTCTGATTCTGATTCTGATTTAGTAACTGTTTTAATGTGACTGTTGAAACTCAGGTCCGAGTCCATGACTACGCCTAGATTTCTGGCTCTATCTGTTGTTTTGAACATTGCAGACTGAAGCTCAGCGCTAACTTTTACACGTTCTGCCTTGGCTCCAAAAACCATTACCTCAGTTGTATCTTTGTTTAATTGGAGAAAGTTCTGACACATCCAGTCATTGATTTGTTCAATGCACTTACTCAGTGTTTGAATTGGAGCATAGTCTCCTGGTGAAATGGTTACGGAAATTTGTGTGTCATCCGCATAGCTATGGTAACTTATTTTGTTGTTTTTCATTTCATTCATTTATTAATCTGCTCTTTTGCAGAACTTTGTCATACTCAATAACACTAAAAACATTAAAGGAATAAAATAATGATAAAGGAAATTATAACTTACTGTAAAGTGGATGATGGGCGATTGTGTGCTTGAAAGAAGTCAAATAAAGATGTTTTTCCTCAAAAACAGGTGAGCTGACCCCTCACTGCTCAGTCCTTTGTGTCTCTGCAGATCTGTCCGTGACTAAGAGATGATTAAACATTAATCCGTCAGCCCAAAATAAACTTTGAGTGTTGATTTTTATCCAACACAATAACCTGCATGTTTCAGAGGATTTCGTTTTCTGTTTCTAAATGTTTTTACAACTCCAGTGTTTGTTTAGCAAAAGGTTACATGGTTGTTAATTCTGTTTGTATTCAGTAAAATCGATTAACATTATTATCAGTTGAGTCATTATACTTTTGGAGCTTCTTCTTGGCTTTGTCAGAACTCGTTGGAGAGTATTCAAAGCTTTGGGGATCAGGATCATTTTTTTTCACTATGCATTTTAAATCCCACGTTAACTTCAATATGGTATTCACACGGGGAATGATCTCTGTGACCTCCATGATCAGCTGGAGAGACAGGAAGGCAATTAGTTGTAAAATGGATTTACATTAATCTGACATTAATGGAACTATAATTCTTGTTATGGCATGTTGAAAAAGTGAGTGGTGCTGAATATTATGAACATAACATGAGTCAAGCTGAGATAACCAAGGCTGTGTGAGCTTCAATAAAACATAATATTCCTCCTCTTACGTAGAGATATAATGTTCCACGACATAGCAGTTTCCTCAGGCGAAGACAATATCATGAGAAGACTCAATAACACTAAAAACATAAAAGGAATAACATGATAATATAACAGAGATGACTATTTACTGTTAAATGGAGGCAGATGCTTTAAAGAAAGAAAAATCCTCTGAACAGGTGAGCTGATCCGTCACTCCTCAGTCGTGTCTCTGCAGATCTGTCTGTGACTAAGAGATGCTTGAACATGTATCTTTCTGTTAAAGGCAATAACAGTTATGGTACAGTCAAGCCAGCGCAAAAACAGACTTTGTTCTCAACAATCTCCTATAGGACAAGACAGTGGCGAACCGTGTCTATCACAACTGGACCTTCTGTAGACACCCCCCCCCCCCCCCCCCCGGCGTTATAATGTCCGTCTTTTCACTGAATTGTCGTCTTGAAAAAGGTACTCACAACAATTCCGCAACAACTTCATCTTCACCTGTTGCACTTGCCATTTCAACCTTTTTTTTCTCTTACATGACTATGCACTGCAACATTTGTTTTGTTTTGTAATTATTTATTTTACTTGTTCGAAATAAAATGTATCGATCAATCAAAAACGTTAAAAACAATAAAACGGCATGAATTGCTTCGTCGCATTCATCCAGATCCTCTGACTCGAGCCAGTTAACTACCGGGCCTTCGAGAGTACCCTGGAACCGAGGGAAACTCTGAAAGAACACGCCCATTGGCTACAAATCAATATATGATTGGTTGATCAAACTGTCAGTCCAAACGTACGCTCTCATTCAGTGCAACGGCCAGGGCCTTCTATCAAGGATATAGAACACCTTGGTTGAAGGATATTCTACCCAGAGACCCAGAACAAGATCTGATTGGTTGCTTTCTTTTCTAACACAAAACCACTGAAATGCGTAGTGCATGGTCCGAGAAGGACAAACAAATCAACGTAACGCTGTAATATTACAGATCAACAACACAGATAGGATTCTCATTTATTCATTTTATTTACATTTTATTTATATAATTAAATCGATTTTTTGTTTGTTTTATCTGAGTGTTCCAGGGTATTCTCTGAATACCTTGAAGGCCCTGACGGTTCACCACTGGGATAAGATAAGAAATGTATTCATCCTAACAAGGGGATATTACGGTGCTATAGAAGCTCAAAAGTCAAAGCAGCAAAAATAATTGAGGGATAAATAACAGGATTTATAAAAAAAAGGCTCATTATAAACTATCCTGGTGTAAGTGATGGTGACAAGCAGCAGGCAGGAAAACTATTTCACGTATGTTAGTTTAATTTAGTTAAGTTGTAGGCAGGTTCATGTATTTCATCTTCATATTGAATGGACTTTGGTATCAATGTTCAGCAGTCAGCTACGACTATGCTTTATGATGTTACTATCTTAGTGTCATATGTACCATACATGGTACTACATTCTATGCCCAGTTAATATACAACTTAATGTTGCAACCCTGCCCGAAAAACATTGTGTCCCTGATCAAAAAGTGTCCTTCATTTCTATAAAAACTCCAGAGTGGTGACAGTTATTATGCAACCAAATAACCTGCATGTTACAGAGCACTCCTAGTTCTGCTTCTACAGGTTTGTTACAACTCTGGTGTTTGTTTAAACTGAAACCTTGACTTTAATTAAATGTATTATGTCAACAGATTTCACATAACTGTATTAGGTTAGTTGAAAGCAATAATATTAAGAGTAAGTAAGAAATATTAGGTTCAACTTAATATTATTGCTTTCAACTAACCTCATACAACAAGCGATGATTAAATATTGATACCGTTGTGTGTGATTGGATTTGTGCTTATTGGAAATGTGTTTCCTGAATTCAAATCATTAAACCGTGTGTGCAAAACAAGACACGTTTTATTGTGTTTTTTACAAGATGTCGACCATTCATTTCCTAATAAAGATGATATTATGGAAAGGAGAGGGTATGTGTCACTTTGGTATTTATGACATGTTGAGTGATTGATATATGACCCGCCATACACCCTTAGTCCCGCCCCTAAACCCCTTTGATGTGACAGGTGTCAGTGCACCTGTTGTAGGGACCTCTAATAAACCATTGTCTTCATTCTTTGTATGAATTGTTTGTTTAGCTGGTTATTGTTTTATTGCCCCCCTATAAAGTATTGATCCTAAATAGGGGCGTAGTAAGACTGTATTGACCCTTTGTCTGTGCACCTGTTGTAGTGTCCCCCTTAGTAAACCATTGTAGTCAATATTGTTTTACGACTTGTTTGCTCACCTTTTGTTGTTGTAATCTCCCCTATAAGGTACTGTTCCTAAATAGTGGTGTAATAATACTTATTGACGCTTTTCTGGTAATATATGGTTATATGACATTTAAGGATGTCTTTTGAAGTTGTATAGGTAATAACACTTTATGACCCTTTGTGTTAATATATGGATTAAAAGGGTATTCTTAGATAGTTTCTAGATCCATGTGACTCTGTCCCTGTCAGGTGTCAGATCGCCTCCTCCCTCCCACCCCTGCTGATCCTACGTCAGAACCCCAGATCTCATCTACTCTGCGCCTCCTGCTGTGATTAAAACTCCTGCTCATAGGGGGACAATACATAAACCCTTGGTGTGTCACGAGCATGAGTCCAACTGGAGGAAGGACTTAACACTCAGAGAATAAGAGGAAGCAGCCGAGGGAGGAGCTGACAGAAGTTAGTTTCGTTTTGACACACAATAGGCTAAATCCCTCAGACGAGAAACTTTACATCAACTAAAAGGTAAATACTGTTGTTGTTATGAATCTTATCAACGTGTAAACTCCTCTGCAGACGGCTCTGCTTTTGTCCTCTTGTTCTTGTTCAGTCTTCTGCAGATTCAGCATGTTTACAGTCGTTTCTCTGCAGCCGTACTTACTCACTACAGACTGGTTTTTGCCCGTTTGCTGAAGGGAAACTTTCCTCGCTGGGTGAACTTGTTGAAAACGGACACAAAGACAAGTTATTACCCCCCGGGCAACACAAAGCTATCATTCGTGGGAACGACAGGGGGGAAGAGAAAAGAAGAAGTTGTTAAAAATAGAACAAATGTTGAGTCAAAGCGGCTTGTGAGTTTCGGACGGACAAGAAATCAAAACATACTCACAATCTGTGTCCTTGAAAGCTTTAGGAAAGTTGTTCAGTGTTGGAGCTATATTTTGATTGATATTATTTAATAGTTAAACATTTATTTTCTCGCTGTTTTTGTTCATAGTAAATGTAATATTATTTAGTGTTATTATGAGTTAGTTAAAGTAGTTTTATCCTTTTATTTCGAAGGAGTATTTGGGCACTGGGTGATTGGGGCACCTGGTGTAATTGTATATACTGGAGACAGGTGGTGGTGGGAGCAGAGCACCAGTATGGCATATGGTTTTTACCAGGGCACGAGGAGGCCACAGGAAAGGCACAGGGAAAGATTGTTAAACCTCCGTTCCTTGCATATTGATATAGGAATAAACCATAAATAGAAAAGTTAAACAGAAAATGAACTTAAAAGTAAACGGCCGCTGGGGTTCAATGACCCAAGTCCAGGCAAGAGTCCTTTCTGTGCAAGGGTTAGGATTACATTAAGAATTGTAATTGTATTTTAATCTAGCAGCTTGCTTTACACCTTGATAATGCAAATATTGTGGTATCAAAAACAAAGGAACAATAAAAAAAAAACTTTAAATCACAATGAAGGGAAATGCGTAGCATAACAGATAGTGGGAATGCTGTATCAGCATTCCCACTATCTGTTATGCTAGGCACAAAATTCTTTATTATTCCGCCGGGTTATTTTGCACTTCTTCTTACATTACATTGCATTTAGCTGACGCTTTTATCCAAAGCGACTTACAGTAGTGCATTCGACCAGGAAGATACAAACTTGAAGAAAACAGAATCATATAAGTACATCAGGGATTGTTCGTGCGTGCTCTGTCTGCTGTCTGCTGTGTGTCTAAACTGCTTCTTAGATGTCCCACTTTGTATAATTCTGCTTATACACTCATTCATAATTAAGCTTGTTATCCTGTGTGACTTTTTGTATATCACATGTACTGTGTTTTGTTGGCTGATTTAATTATCAATTCAACCCCCCACGGGAAACCTGAAAATGAGCATAATAGGCATAATGGGCCCCTTTAAAGCATGTTAACATATCCTGAGAATGAACAAAATATGTGCCCTTTAGTTTAAGAAAATCCTTCCATCAATGCATTAGCTTCAGTTTCATTCAGGTTATTTCTACTAACAAAAGCTGTTTAGACTTGATTTAAATTGTATTCTGCTTTGATTTAAAGGTCTCCTATCATGCTAAATGCTCTTTTTGATGTCTTCTATACATCAACATGTGTCCCCGGTGTGTCCCCGGTGTGTCAGGAGACTCACAAAGTGTCAGAAAATAAAACCCTCTCTCTTTTCCTCCGTACCCACATCTCTAAAAGCGGGGAACAACGGAGCTGATCCAGATTTGCTGCATCATGACGACATTACTAAAATGTGGGCGGGTTTTACGCCCACGGGCCAATCAGAAACGTGCTGTATCAGAAACAATGCCGACGTGTTTTTGAAGTAATATGGTCTTTGTTTACATTAGCAAGCATCGCTAACACTCAGAGCTAATGCTGTACTCGAGAGATTATGTGTAAAAATGCAGGATATAAAAAGGTACTCACGTTGTGGTAAACCTGAGAGAGAAAAAGCATTTGAGCTCCATACTGTTTCAGAAATAATTCCGCTTGCATGCGGACGACGCTCCAAAGGGGCGTGGCCAGCAGCAGCTTGGTTATATTTAAAGGGCCAGACACAGAATCAGCACTTTAGTAACAGGGATTGAAATAGAGGGTATGAAGCTAGAATGGGGGATCTGATTGGTATTTTGAGCAAAACACTTCAGAGACATGTTTTGTATAGATATGGCCCTATAACATATTGTTAAAATATAGTATAATAGTTGACCTTTAATGGATTTTCCCCCTTTTTCCAGCTGCTCATGGACAGCATTGAACTCATCGTGTCCATCGCCTCCAAGATCTACTCCCTGTTGGAGAATGTGAAGGCCAACAAGAAGCGATGCCGTCGTGTTTGCGATCGCGTCGAAGCTCTGGAGCATCTGGTGAAGTCCATCCAGCAGAGAGAGAAGGGACAAACCTCTGCAGACGTAGAACGATGCCTCAAGGACCTCTCCTTCACACTGCAATCAGCGAAGGAGGTCATGGAGAAATACTCCGGGGCATCTTTCATGAAGCGAGTGCTGAAGTCCGGCCACCATGAAGACGAGTTCAACACCTTGAACGACCAGCTCAATGACGCCTTCCAGTTCCTTTCAGGATCTCTGCAGGTGGAGCATGGCAACGTCCTGCTGAAGGGGTTTGAACAATCCACCAGGGAGAAACAGGACGAGATGGACAGGAAGCAGGATGACAGCGAGCTGAAGATACGTGAGGGCAAACTGATGGTGGCTTTGTAGAGTTTCAGAACCTTGATTTGTGTTCGAACTTCCAAGAGCGTAATTGCAATTTCTTTGCCTGGCGTCATTAGCTTTATCAACTTTAGCTTGCCAAATAAACGTTGAAAAGATGTTCTAAATTTAATTTTATTAGGTAATAACACTTCTTCCAGGTAACAAACTAACCATTTAGATTACTAATAAGTGAATAGTTTATTCATATAAAACATATTTGGCAATTTAAGGCAATACTTTGAGCTTTTAAAGCTTAAGCTTAAAAGAACGGCATGAACGGTAGACACAATAGCTAGCTACATAGCTAACATACGATAACCTGCTTGTTAGATAGGTAGCTCATTTAAGCTAGCTTGTAAAGCACATAGCTAATGTTCACTTGCCATCTTGATAGGTAGTTATCGTTGCTAGCCAGCTTGTTAGATAGCTAACATTTGCTAGTTAGATAGAAAGCTAACATTCGCTAGCTTAATAGCCCACTGGTTTATTTAATTTGAAGTTTAAAGGTCCCCTATTATCCTCTTTATCAACAATATATCACAGGTCTCAGATATATACAGAACCTGTTTCTGATTGGCTGAAACACCGAACAGATAATTGCAGCATCCCATAATCCCCTCTGTTTCAGCCCTGTTCCAAAAGTGCTGATTCTGTGTCTGTAGCTTTAAATGCTAATGAGCTGCTGCTGGCCACGCCCCTCTGAGAGATGATTAGTTTAAAAAAACACAATGTTGCTCTAGGAGGAGATTCAGGTGATAAGGTGGGGGGGGGGGTTACCTTGGTTGGTTATTGGGTAATGGTTGCAAAACCCAAAAATACTTTGTGCCATCACAAAGTGACATAAAATGACATCCCTCTGTAAGATATTGTGTGAAATCAGAGCAGGAAATTGGTGCATTATTGTTGTCTGTTTTGATTTATACGTGTTTGTTTGTTCCTCAGTTCTACTGCAGTATATGGAGGAGCAGCAGAAGCTGGCACACAAGTTGCAGGAAGACATTATTAAGGTCTTGAAAATCTGTGAGTAGAGCATATACATACATATTTTAATGTATAACCCGGC
The DNA here is from genome assembly GCA_031216635.1 of Dissostichus eleginoides. Taxonomy (NCBI): domain Eukaryota; kingdom Metazoa; phylum Chordata; class Actinopteri; order Perciformes; family Nototheniidae; genus Dissostichus; species Dissostichus eleginoides. The sequence continues at coordinate 2,293,124 of CM062273.1, forward strand.
GGAATAATTATTAAACAAAATTCTTTATTTAGCTGACGCTTTTATCCAAAGCGACTTAGTGCATTCGACCAGGAAGATACAAACTTGAAGAAAACAGAATCATATAAGTACATCAGGTTTCATAGAGCCAAAACATTTCAAGTGCTACTCAACTGGCTTTAGATAAGCCAGTCCTTTATTAGTATATAAGTGCTTTGTTAGCAATTCTTTGTTAGTAATTCTATCGCTCGAAGTGGAGTCGAAAGAGATGAGTTTTCAGTCTGCGCCGGAAGATGTGCAAGCTATCTGCTGTCCTGATTTCAATGGGGAGCTCATTCCACCATTTTGGAGCCAGGATAGCAAACCGGCGTGTTTCTGCTGATGGGAACTTGGGTCCCCCGCAGTGCTGGTGTAGCGAGCCGTTTGGCCGATGCAGAGCGGAGTGCACGTGCTGGGGTGTACAGTTTAACCATGTCCTGGATGTAGGAAGGGACAGATCTATTCGCAGCATGGTACGCAAGCACCATTGTCTTGAAGTGGATTCTAGCAGTTACTGGAAGCCAGTGAAGTGAGCGGAGGAGCGGAGTGGTGTGGGAACATTTTGGAAGGTTGAAGACCAGACGAGCCGCTGCATTCTGGATGAGCTGCAGAGGTCGGATGGCACATGCAGGTAGACCAGCCAGGAGGGAGTTGCAGTAGTCTAGGCGTGAGATGAGTTAGAGAAGTGTTGATGAAATGGGTGAGAAACGGTATAATATCAGGAGCGATAGTCTGAAGGAGGTTTGAGGGGATAGGGTCCAGAGGACAAGTGGTAGGACGGGCAGAGGTAATGAGGGTAAGAACCTCACTTGGAGAGAGAGGGGAAAAGAGGTTAGTGTGTGGTGACCCAGCGGTGAGTAAAGGTGAGTCAGAAAAAGAAGAGCGAATATATCAACCTTTTTTTCAAAGTAGTTAACAAAGTCGCTTGACAGAAGGGAGGAGGGGGAAGGGGCTTGGGGGGGTTCTAAGAGGGTGGAAAAGATGGAAAATAGTTTTTTGGGATTGGAATAGGAAGATTGGATCTTATCTTGAAAGAAAGTGCTTTTTGCCTGAGAGATCGAAGCAGAGAAAGAGGAGAGGAGAGCCTGATAGGTTAGGAGGTCGTCATGGTGTTTGGATTTCCACCGTTTCCGCTCAGCTGCCCTAAGGATGGTTCTATTAGCACGCAGTGTGTCATTTAGCCAGGGAGCAGGAGGGGACTGACGAGCCTGCCGAGATGTAAGAGGACAGAGAGAGTCCAGAGAGGATGAAAGAGTAGAGAGGAGAGTTTCTGCAGCAGAGTTTGGAGGCAGGAGTTGGAACGAGTCAGAGGAAGGGAGGGCCAAGAGCACCGATGAGGCAAAGGTAGAGGGGGAGAGGGAACGAAGGTTACGGCGGACAGGTGCAGGATGAGAAGCGATTAGTTTGTTATGTTTGGAAAGGGGTAGAGAGAATGAAATGAAAAAGTGATCGGATGTGTGAAGTGGGTTTACAGAGAGGTTAGAGGTGCAGTTCCTTGAGAATATGAGATCAAGGACATTGCCAGCTTTATGAGTTGGTGGGGATGGAGACAGTGAGAAAGCAAAGGTGGTTAAAAGAGATGTTAGTTCAGATATCTTCCCTGTCTGGAGGTTGAAGTCTCCGAGAAGTACAGCGGGAGGGCCAGTTTCAGGGATGTGTGAGAGGAGATGATCTAATTCCTCCAAGAAGTTCCCCAAGGCGCCTGGTGGACGGTAGAGAACAACAATGGTTAATTGTATAGGATGGGTTACTGTGACGGCATGGAATTCAAAGGTGGAAGGAGTGAAGTTAGGTAGTTTGAAGAGGGAAAAGCTCCATTTGGGAGAGAGCAGGAGACCAGTGCCACCTCCTCTGCCAGTGGATCTGGGTGTATGGGAGAAGGAGTATGCTGTGGAGAGAGCTGCTGGGGTGGATGTGTTGGATGGTGTAATCCAGGTCTCAGTGAGAGCAAGGAAGTCCAGAGACTGCAGGGAAGCGTAGCCAGAAATGAAGTCAGCCTTAGGAACAGCTGACTGGCAGTTCCACAGGCCACCTGTAACTAGATGTTGGATCTCGGTGGAGCATGTGGGATAGACGAGAGCAGGCCGGTTATATCGATTAGGAGATACACGGGGCCAGTGATAATTGTGAGAAGACACATGAACAGGAATGGAGAAAATACACATGATTATAGCATGAGGGGCTAAAAACAAAAAGAAAATAAAACACCAGCGATACTTAGCTCAATCAAAGTAGGATTTGCCTCCTCTTTGCCTCCCTCGTGACTCCCGCAGGACTCCAATGTCTTTGTCAGACTCCCGCAGGACTCCAATGTCTTTGTCAGTCTTCGTCTGTCTGACGCTCCAGGAAAGCGCTACCTAAAATGGAAGCTTTGTCCTGATTGCTGAGTTGTCACAGCTGTAGGTCTACGCCCCTTTAATTAATTAACTCTCTACAGCTGATGGGCGACAGTAGAGTCTTCCTGTCTTTTGTAAAGTCAATGGAGAACTCTTCAGACTTGAACAATCTTCATGCAACTTCAACTGCTAACTGCTCCTTCATACTTTCACTCAGAAACCTCATTCCAACTTTAAAATGTTACACATCTTTCTGACATTATTCGTGTAACACACTTTTAAACCTGATTCGTACTTTTAGAGATATTAAACATTGTTCAGACCTTGGTAAAGAGGCCTTCTTCAGATTTTAGAGTGCGTGATGTCACAGCTAGAGTGGAGGACAGATTTAATTTTGCCTTCATATTTTCTTTTAAACCTGCCATAATTCCCAAACCCTACATTCCTGAGACATAATTTTTCATGAGAAACGTAGGAAAACATCTCGTAGCTTGAAAAATAAAAAAAATTAAGCAAAATAATTAAACAAAATGCCTCTTGAGGGCATGAAGTGACAAAAACTTTCAACATGTCTCCATTAAACCCCATTGTAAGTTCAGCCTCATCTTTCCCCACCACAGCAGCCGCACACCTTTAGTTAATCTGCCAAAAAGGCCACATTATTAACCCGAAAGTACACAAAAAGTACACTTCAGATGCTCAAGTTCCTTGACATGCTTCACGCTTTGAAATTTCACCGATATCTGTTACGGTTCTTCAACAAAACGTTCACATGTAAGAGGTTTATCTCTCATTCAGAACAATGAAAATGCTCTCCTCTCACTGATCACCATGGAAACCTTTGATCTCTGGACACGTCGTTAGCTCAAATATAAACACCTGTGTCATGGAACACGATGATGTCATAACTCCAACTGACATGCTCAGAGCAGCAGACTTCAGATAATGGTTAACACAGCTCTACGTCAATTATGGGGTGTCATCATATGCCGTTTCCATGGAAACGCATCCCTCGCCATAAAACAAGATGTCGCTGTAACTCCAATGGACACGGTCCGATCGTCCCCCAAACTTCGCTTGTATATCACCGGTCCATGCCTCAACAGCTCTACGCCAAATCTGAGATCTCACCATAGGCTGTTGCCATGGAAACGCATCCCTCGCCATGAAACACGATGTTGTCGTGATACCTATGCAAATGGTCTAAAACAGCACCAGACTTCAGATAATGGTTAATGGTCCGGCCCTCAACAGCTCTATGTCAATTATGGGGTGTCATCATATGCCGTTTCCATGGAAACGCATCCCTCGCCATGAAACACGATGTCGCTGTAACTCCAATGGACACGGTCCGATCGCCCCCAAACTTCGCTTGTATATCACCGGTCCATGCCTCAACAGCTCTACGCCAAATCTGAGATCTCACCATAGGCTGTTTCCATGGAAACGCATCCCTCGCCAAAAAACACGATGTTGTCGTAACTGATATGAAAATGGTCAAAACACCACCAGACTTCAGATGACAGTTAATGGTCCAGCCCTCAACATGTCTATGTGCCATTAGTGAGTTTTCCTCAAAAGCTGTTGCCATGGCAACGCATCCCTCGCCGTAAAACACGATATTGCTATAACTCCTATGAAAATGGTCAAAAAGTGCTCAAACTTCACGTGTGCTAACAGTCCAGCCGTGAAGACATCTACGTGACAGTTTTGAAATTTCTTCAAATGCCGTTGCCATGGCAACACAATGCTCGCTATGAAACACGGTTTTCTCATAACTTCAGTGAAAATGCTCCAAACAGCCCAAAACTTCACAGGTTTGGTAACGATGCAGCCATCAAAACATCTAAGCGTATTATGGGGTGTCATCAAATACCGTTGCCATGGCGACAGATCATTCGTCATCAAGTTAGTTCAATAGTTTGCAGTTCAAATATTCTGCTGCTTTTCCAAGCTTTTTTACTTTCTTTTCTTCTCTTATCACACATTCAAGCCCCCAGTGTTCATGTATCATTTCAATCTAAATTCTTCACTTTCTTCTTACACATTACATTTCAGCATAGCAATTCAGCGTCAGCTTTTCAGCATAAAGCATTCCCACTAGCAATTTCTTCAGGAATTGCATTCTCTAGTATATACATAATAATCAATATGTCAGAACATTTTGAATTGCCTTGTTGTTGAAACCTACTATATCAATTAATCTATATTGCCTTAGTAGTTGGAGGAAACCAAAACCAGAGCTAAAAGAGATAGAATAATGGATTTACATTACAAATCCTGACCAAAACTATGAACCATGTTTTCACAGTGGAGAAGCCCTACGATGTGGGCATCCAGATCATCAAACAGCAGGAGCTTAAATACGAGCTTGTTGACGGCCTGACCAAGAAGCCCTTCAGGATATTGTCAACCTCAGAGCTCTTCAGAGGAGAGTACCGTAGTTTCGAGGTGGCCATCAAGAGATACACTGACCCTGCGACCACCAGCATAAGGTCTGTGCACATTTCACGACAATACCAATTTCCTTTTTCCTAATTGCATTCATCATTTTGTTCTTTTGGTGGATTTATTCACCTTTAAAGACAAGCTGGAGGAGATAAGTGCTTGCTGTTACCGTTACTTTTTTTTTCTTCTTCCTCAATGCCACTGACATATAGCGAGGTGAAAAGATGTTTCGAAAAGGATGTGGAAACCATGAAAGTGTTTCAGTCGCCCAACATCCTGCGAATGTATGGCATCTGTGTCGAGGACGAGACGGGTGAGTGGACTGTAGCATATACAATTCTGAATATAGAGTGGCGCAGCAATGAGTCCTCAAACCCGGAAATGAGTCAGCATTGTAGCTTGTCTGATTTCCTTGTCTTAAAGTCAAGGTCTGTGGTTAACACAAGCTGAAGAGACTTTGGTTCCTAGACACAAAATGCATCATTAAATACCCCACTGGAGAATGTCCTATTGGTCTTGGAAAGGGCAATTGCTCAAATATGACTAAATAAGAGTAATACACGTCATCCCTGTGAACATTAGCTGCCTTTAGCTTAGCGGTGGTGACGTGAAGTCATGTGACCGTGCTGTAGTTCCTTTAGAGCCTAACATTAGCCTCCTTTAGCTTAGCGGTGGTGACGTGAAGTCATGTGACCGTTCTGTAGTTCCTTTATAGCCTAACATTAGCTGCCTTTAGCTTAGCGTTGGTGACGTGAAGTCATGTGACCGTGCAGTAGTTCCTTTATAGCCCAACATTAGCCTCCTTTAGCTTAGCGGTGGTGACGTGAAGTCATGTGACCGTGCAGTAGTTCCTTTATAGCCTATCGTTAGCTTTTTTCTTCTGGCAATTGCATTTATTGGTCCAACCTACCTACAAAAATACATAATCCCTGCACCACTCCTTTAAAATGACAATAATGTGAGGTTGCCTTGTAACTTCCTGCAGGACCTAAACCTCAGTTTCTCATCATCATGGAGTACTGTGAGAAGGGAAGTCTGCGAGAGGTTCTAGACTCTGGTTGCACACTGAGCTGGAACCAGAAAGCTTGTATGTGCCGGGACGCAGCGCAGGGACTTTACCGGTTAGAATAACATAATCATTTATTTTATGTCCTGTTCATTATTGCTTGTTGTGCACTGACTGCCTTTTTACATTTCATTGTACCTGTACAATGACAATAAAGGAATTCAATTCAATTCAATTAAAAAGATAAAATGTCCCTTCATGATAATAACATCTGTGTCATTTCTAGACTTCACCAGTCTGAAGATAAATTTAAAGTTCATGGATGCATCAACAGCAGCAATTTTCTGGTGGCTGACGGCTACAGAGTCAAGGTACGGACACTGGTGCATGCTGGGATTGCTGACTGTCCAATGATTGGCGTTGGGGGAAACTAATAAAGTCTTGGTGTGGTTTCCAGCTGGGAGGCTTTGAGTTTTCACAAACTGAGACGTCTCTGAGAAAGCCAACGAGGGGCGGGGTGAACAGGTCCTTCACCTACTCCTCTCCTGAGTTGCTGGAACACATTAACAACTACAGCAAAGAGTGTGAGGTTTACAGGTCAGATACCGTCACTCTGGACATCAGGTTAATTCAGACATTGCATGTTTGTTTTCAATGCTGTACGATAACTTTGAAATGTTGCCCTTCAGCTTTGGAATCGTCCTCTGGGAAGTTGCAACTGGACGCAAACCTTTTGACGGTATGTATCTGCAGAACACAACAGCCAGGACTCTCCAACTCTAGATGTGATTGCAACCTCTAAAAAAAAGAAGGTTGATCCCCGTTAGAGAAAGAGACTAAATGCTGTCATATAAATCAGCGGTCCCCAACCTTTTTTGCGCCACGGACCGGTTTCATGTAAGACAAGATGTACACGGACCGCCATTCAAAGTATAGGTGGATACAGGGCTGTAGTGCTGCCGGAGCGCACCGGAATGCCTCTCCGGCACTTTTTTACTGAGAAAATAAACAACATTTGCAGTAACCATAAGCACCGGTGTCCGGCAGACAAACACACTCAGCAGAGAGAAGTATCATGAGACTGTGACGAGCGTCTTGACCGATGGTAATGACATGTGTCAAGAGACACAGACGCACAGACGGATGTATCCGGTTATTTTTCTAAATAAAACATCTTTCAGACTGATAATCAATCAAATATTTTTGCATTCAATCAATCTTTCTGTGCGGCCCGGTACCAAATGACCCACGGACCGGTACCGGGCCGTGGACCAGGGGTTGGGGACCACTGATCTAAGTCACATACAGAAATGACTAGAAGTTAAAAACGACTAACCCAAAGCACAGCTGCACCTAGCTCTTCTTGTACAATTAACTTATTTTCGAGATACATTGTTTTGGTCTGTAAATGTCAGAAAAGTTGATGAAGAACGGGGAACAAGAATGTCTGAACAGAATGGCAATCCATCCAAAGGTTCGGACTAAAATGGTGCTGCTAGCATGACTAAAACTACAATTTAGGCTTCTTCTTTTGTCCTTATTGTGTTTGCGATTGTCTTTCAGGTTTGAAGACAGCTAAAGAAGTCAAACAGAAAGTGTTCGTAGAAAAATACCAGGAGCCGCTTGGCGACTGTCCCAAAGAACTAGAACTTCTGATCAACGCCTGCCGGGCCTACGATCCCTTCCAGAGACCGTCTGCTGAAGGTAACTTACCGCCATCACCATGTGCACCTTTAGGTAAAACAGGTATCTGCTAGACTGTCTTACAAAGGACAGACTTTAAGGCCCCGACCCACCAAGCAGATTATCGTCGATTTGCAAATTTGAGCTTCTGTTGGCCATGTTTTTTGCGGTGAGTCCCGCACTGTCAGCGAATAAACCTTAAAAAATGTATTGACTCTGATTGGCTGTTGAGCGAATCATTGCATAGTTATAATAGTGCATAGCGTGATAGTTGCAGTGGTGGAATAAGTACTGTATTTACTAAGTTTATTGAAATACCTCCATAACAGGGAACAGTTTGTTACCATCAATGGCTCAAATTCCCCCCCAGCCCGAGTCAACACATTCTCACTCCCAACTCGGCCTATGTTGACGTTATGTCAGGGTCCCTGTCGTCACTTTCCAACGCAAGGGGGTGCCCTTTAGCGTCGAGTTTCAACTATAAGGGAGTCCCATTGACTTGCATAGAGCTCCCTGAACGTTGTAAATAGACGAGTTGGGATCGCGGGGAAATGCTCTCCGCAGATCCATTCTCACAGCGTTTATCAACCTTTTTCTAACTCAATATCAAGCCACACTTATTGTGTTTACTTCTTTATTTTAATTGAATAATGTCTGACTTTTTTTTGCCGTCAGTTAGGGGGAGAGTAGGGGCTCAAAAAACTGAAATCTGTATTGTTTCATCGTTTTTTCCTTCTAATTTTGTATTCTTTTCTAAACCACACACTGTTATTTACTCAACAATAAGACACAATTATCCTTGTGTTTATTTATTTGTTTGATTGTATAATGTCAGACTTTTGGAGTCCGTCAAGACCGAGGGTCGGAGCAGCTCATTCGAACACAGGAAGCTGTATTTTCAAAATAAGAGTTCATTTTAATATTATGTTTGATAATATTATTTTTATAAACTAAACCACTGGGTCATGTTAAGACCATCTTTTCTGTCGGTTTGGTGTTACAAATATTAAAAAAAAATATGTGTGGATAACAAAATACATCCATCATAAACTAAACTGGAAACAGCAGTATATTTTATTGTGTTAACACTGTAAACCTGAGTGCTTTAAAAGCCCCAAGCATGTTTTTCAGGTTTCAGGCTTGAAAATAACATGCCCAGAACAAATGACTATATCTTCACTTCTAAAAGGGGTAAATTAATAATCTTTTCTCTCAAAGCAATGATACACCTGTGAGTTGGATGTAAAAAAGTCAGAATCAATATAGATGTTTTTATTTTAAAGTAAATTCAGATTGAACATAGTAAAAAACTGTAAATTATAGTGTCCGTCCAAAAAAAACATTACCTTTAGTGAAAACCACCTTGAATGATGGGATAGTAGACTAAAAGCTTTAGGAATCCAAACTAAAACATATAATAAGTACCCTGTATCAAGATTGATGCAAAACAAGTGACATTTGACCTTTTAGAGAGGTTTAGAAAAAACAAAACCCACCTCTGGGGTCATTTGGGTATATTTGCCATATCTCTGGAACCTGTTGAGGTCTCCATATTAAGTTGAATAATTAAAACGAAAGTTAATATAATCAAATAATAATCAAATATAATAAAATATATTCTTGTATAACCCACAATGAAAATGCATTATATTTCATGTTGTTCTATAATCACAGTATTTACAAACACAAGGGGTTTGGTAAATTGAGTTTAAGGCCTATTATAGTTCATCACTATGGGTGTCACTGTTTAAAGAGGGGAGACAGTTGTCTTCACTCACAGCAGGCTGTGCACAGGGGGGGGGGGCCTGACTCAATGGAAAAGTACTGAAGCCCCAAAATGGGTTTAGGCCATACCATAGGAGAATATGTCTGGACATGTCCAGTCCTGCACACCAGAGGCCATGACCTTTCCCCACATATATGGGTATGAAGGTGTGTCTTTGGTTTTCTGTCCCTGTGTGGAGCATGAAAGCACTGGTTGAGAGGGAGAAAGCTCCAGAGCGGGTTTTCCTTGGTAAGTTCTCTGAAATTGACTTTGATTTTGAATGTATTGTTGAATGAAAGTTTTAATGTGTTTTTTATCACAGACCATTTATGAGGATATACCTCTAAATTCTGTCGGAAGAATTTAAAAGGTACAATTTAAATGTCACAACTGAAGTGGGCCAGTTGAGGTTAGAATTTAATGTCACAACTGAGGTGGGCCAGTTGAGGTTAGAAGCCCTCAGACGCTGTTTCTTGCAAGATGTTGCGTTTTGCCCCCGCCCGCGGGGCCGTGGGGTTTAACTGGTTTAACCGCCTAGTGGTTAAAGCACGTTATTGCATTTTTTTGTTGATACGTTATATTTGATGAAAACATAAAAATATTAAGAGTACATACTTTCATAGGGGGAAAGTAGAAGGTCAATGATAGAAATATAGAATAGAAAATATCAATAAGATACTGTAAGTGATCTCTACAATAAAACAGTTTAGTGCCGGATGTCCAAAGATATTAATAGGAGGATGTGCAAAACAGACAAACTAATTAGGCTTTATTTAAACATTAAAGAATACTTTAGGTTAAGGTCTTCTTTTGAATAAGAAAAAGCTTTGGGGGTATCTACAGATAAATATTAAGCCTGACAAAGTACTTAACGTCTAACATATTGCATAATTTGTTTTGGGACTTGACAATCAACTTTCCTGCAATGTTAACTATGTTGAAGCACTTATTTTAACTGATATTATACATATTAATTATACTCTTATGGACCCATTCGAATCCAGTTTGTGATAGTCTGCCGTGGTTCCATCCCATTTCAAAGTGCTGTTTGACGCTCGGCGTAACCCTCGGCGCACTGCCATTCAAACATCCAATCACAGAGCTTGAGGACTAATCACGGGGTTTGTCAAGCAAAGCGGAGAGAATACTTACTTCCGTGTGTAAAATTCTCTAAAGCAACTACTATGATCTGCTCCGACCCTCGGTCCTGACGGACTCCAAAAGTCCGACATTATACAATCAAACAAATAAATAAACACAAGGATAATTGTGTCTTATTGTTGAGTAAATAACAGTGTGTGGTTTAGAAAAGAATACAAAATTAGAAGGAAAAAACGATGAAACAATACAGATTTCAGTTTTCTGAGCCCCTACTCTCCCCCTAACTGACGGCAACAAAAGTCCGACATTATTCAATTAAAATAAAGAAGTAAACACAATAAGTGTGGCTCAACTCTTCTTGAGTGAGAAAAAGGTTGATAAACGCTGTGAGAATGGATCTGCGGAGAGCATTTCGCCGCGATCTCAACTCGTCTATTTACAACGTTTAGGGAGCTCTATGCAAGTCAATGGGACTCCCTGATAGTTGAAACTCGACGCTAAAGGGCCCCCCCTTGCGTTAGAAAGTGACGACAGGGACCCTGACATAACGTCAACATAGGCCGAGTTGGGAGTGAGAATGTGTTGCCCCAGTCAATCACGGTGTCCCCCAGGGCTCTGTGCTTGGCCCCCTCCTTTTCACCATTTACATGCTCCCCCTCGGCCAGATCATCCGCCATCATGGACTCAACTTCCACTGCTATGCTGATGATACCCACATCTATCTCAGCACTACTCCATCCTCCCAGCTCCCCCCTCAGTCCCTTGTCAACTGCCTGCACGAAATAAAAACCTGGATGTCATCAAATGTCCTCAACCTTAACAGCAAGAAAACAGAGCTCATGGTTGTGGCACCCAAGGCGCTGCTCCTGAAGTCTGCAACCTGGGTGTCATCTTTGACTCCACCCTTTCCTTCTACTCCCACATCACGTCCGTCACCAAATCTGCTTTTTTCCGTTTAAAGAACATTGCCAGACTCCTGTAGCAGAAACCTTAGTCCATGCGTTTGTCACCTCCCGTTTGGACTACTGCAATGGTGTCCTGTTCGGGGTACCCAACAAAGCCCTGGACAGGCTCCAGTACGTCCAAAACTGTGCTGCTAGGGTACTCACGCACACAAGGCCGTGGCAGCACATCACTCCCACCCTCATCCACCTCCACTGGCTGCCGGTCAAGTCACGCATATCATGTAAAATCCTCCTCCTCACCTTCAGACACTGGCCTGCTCACCACCGCCCGCACCAACCTGCGACCCTTCGGGGACAGAGCCTTCAGTGTGGCAGCCCCCACCCTCTGGAACGCTCTCCCTGCGGTGATCCGCAACATCCCCACGCTTGACAAGGCGTCAAGCTTGACGCCTTTAAAAGGGCCTTCAAGTCCCATCTGTTTGCCAAGGCCTTCGGCCCCTAATTTATTTGTTGTTTTTTCTGTCTGACCGTTTGTCTTACTGTTTTTGTTTTTTGTTGAAAAATATAATAAATAATAATAATAATTATTATTATTAAGTACTGTTGCCTTCGCAGACCATTTACATGCACAAAAACCTATATAACACACTACACAAAAAAAGCACAGTAGGGCCCTTTAACCGTAGAATGTTTCTAACAATAACAATACTAATATGGTGTCTATCTCTCTCTCCCACAGTGCTGGCGAATAAACTGAAAACATGGGTGACACAGTTGGAGAAGGTGTAAAGCCTTCATGCCTCTCAGTCTGCAGTACTCAGGGTTTCTGATCACGGATATCCTCAGGAGACCAAATGATATGATACTTTGTTGAAGAAAGGAAGAAAATGGAACAATGTATTTAATTATATAAAGCTTAAATATGTTAAAAACTCTGTTAAAACTCTGAATGCCATAGTCATGTATCGTATAGTTTAATGCTTTAGCAATATAAACAGGATGTATAACAGAAATCCTGACATGGGTACTTGTAAAGACCTATGTAGCAAAGTACACACTTCCTCTTTCGAGGAGATGAACTTTTTACGCACTCCCGCTTTTAGAGTGAACTTCTTATGCACTTCCCCTTTCGGAGTGACAAACCACGTGACAGGCCACGTGACAGGCCACGTGACAGGCCGCGGGAAAGAAGAGGATATAAGGAGACTGAAGAACATTGGAAATCAGTTCAACTTGAACTCCACAGCTTTTGCAGAAGACGGAAGAAAGCCTGATACTAACTAGTAGTGGGGCAAACTTAGACCCCAGATATCATCTATATCTGAGCAAACCTAGACCCCAGATATCGTCTATATCTGAGCAAATGCAGTTCATTATTATTAATGTGTGGTGTTATAACTTGTGAAACTTTAATAAAACTACCTGTTCACATTTGTGAGAGGAAACTAAAGTTCATGTAGCCCTTCTGATTATTGCTGGATAAGTGACAAATCAGATGGAAATGTAACCTGTTCCCACGTAGCTTGAGTCCTGAGTCCAGACTGATTCCAGTGTCCTGTTCCTTGGTTGAGGACCAATCCCTGACGGAGTCTTGCAAAACGCCAGAGAGAACAACGGGTAAGTCGCACCTAGGTAACTCTGTTGCAGAATTCTGTGTCAAATTGGAGGTCGCCATGATCGATGGATCTTAAATACGGCAGCAGTGCTTTACGGGTATTGAATCCCAAGGTTTCAGAGGTGTGTTCATTAAGGTCTGTGTTTAAAGTCTAAAGGGATAAACTAACAGGGAAAAGTTAAATGGTGTAAAACTGATGAATGGAGGTAGTATAGAAAGAAGGGAGTTTGTCGGTACCTCGTGGTGGTGTGTGAGGAAACACCTTTTATGCCCGGACTGAGTAAAAACCGTAACGTTTAAGAACTTATAAAGTTGTTCTATTGCAGAAGCCATTTCCAACCGCACTATTTGGTTCCTAATGGTTCTTAAGTCCTATCTTAGACTTCCCATCTTATCTAACCCTCAATACACTATTGCAGCTCTGTATAACTCTGAAAGCCATTCTTTAATCGGGACTTTAGCTGTCCTGTCTTTGGTTCAAATGTGCATGAGACTGCATGTATCAGATCAGGGGCAATTTTGTTGAGACCGGAAAAAAAAAGGGCATTTGTGATCCGCACCACCGCTTGTTAAAGCCCAATTAAACATAGGCCTCTTAAAGCAAACATTGAACATCATTATCTTGGCAGGCATTACACTAAAACCTGATGTTGTGTTACAAAACAATTGCGCTGGAAGATGTGTTTTTTTAGAAGATACTGTATGCATGTTATTGTGTTTTCAATCATGGGGTCTTGATTGAAAACTTGGGGAATTTGTAAACCAAGTGTATGGTGTTCAAACTATGTCTTATGGAGAAATATAACCGTTAGGAAGTATAAAAGCAACGGGATAATGTTTGGCATTGCTGGCACTAGCCATTCTGAGCTATAGTTGCTGCCATTTATTGGGGAAAACAAATGTTAACTTCCCATTTTTATGTATATGTCCAAGTGTGAGTCCATTGAATGTTAAGGAGCCAAAGCTTTAGCGGAAACACTGGAAACGTGGGTTATTTTATATTTGGGAAATCTCTTCCTTAAACTGGGATAAAACCTGATGATAACTTCTATATAGTACACATAAAGTTTACGAGCTTAAAGATTCATTTTTTACCTTTTTATGTTTACCTTGATTCTGTGCCAATAAAAGTGGTGCTTGAGTCAACGTGTGTGTTGTGGCTGACATGTCTTCAGGAGAATTTTCAAAGTGTGAGTATATTAGATAACGATCTTTGACTGGTAAATGATTTCCAATTGTGGATGGATGTCAAATACATGAATGATATGTATACAGCCCGGAGGCTGCAACAAAGATGGGAGACCAGGCAAGTTTAAGTGGAACAAAAAGCATATTTATTTACAATGTGGACATACAAAGGACATAACGAACCTGAACAATCGTTGGAGTCAGTTATCAGTAATGTGTGTGTGTGTGTGTGAAAATGTGCATAAACAAAGTTGAGGCCAACAAAAGAATGAGAGCCGGCAGTATGGGAGGGTGTTGGCCTTTTATCCCCAGGCACCCAGGTGTGGTTCAACAGGTGGACGACTTGAACACCTGTAACACAAATTAGAGCCAGCAACAGAGGTGGGAAGTAGTGAAGTACAAATACTTCGTTACTGTACTTAAGTACATGTCTCTGGTATCAGTACTTTACTCCACTACTTATTTTTCTGACCACTTTTTACTTTGACTTCTTACATTTTGAACCCAAATACCTGTACTTTCTACTTCTTACATTTTGAACCCAAATACCTGTACTTTCTACTTCTTCCATGTTCCAAACAGGCTGGTTCCTTTAGTTTGAATGTGTGTTTGGTGGCGTGATCATTATTATTTAGAGTCATTGCGTGCCTATTGATTTGAACACGATCCGTGTATCCATCATTTCCTGGTCTTCTCTAAAGAAGAGGGACCAATGAAAACGTTGTCATGTTGCCGTTGTTCAGCATGGAAACATTCATTAGCTAACAATGACATTATTGTTCTATTAATATAAAGGGAGGTCAGGTACTCTTTAACACAGCTGCTAGTTATGGGTACTTTTTACTGAAGTACATTTCAAAGCCTCTTTACTTTTACTTGAGTAAAGAAGTTTAGTCAGTACTTCTACTTTTACCAGAGTATTTTTAAACACGAGTATCTGTACTTCTACTTGAGTAAAGGATGTGTGTACTTTTGCATCTCTGGCCAGCAAGCAGAACGTAAACACAGAGACCCCTAGTGGAATGGAGGGGGTCGTAACACCCCTTAAAAATGGGGTTCCCCCTAGAGAGTTTGGGGATACTTTGAAGGCTGAGTAACGTCACATGCACTATCTGCAGATGTTGCAAATTATAAAAAACAAAAATGTCAAATGTTCCTTGTTTAAAGTGAAGTCAAAGCTCGATTTGAGGGCTTGATTGTGTTATTATTACGTGCAATGCACACTGGGAACTGAACCCTTTAGTATATTTTAAATTAAAAACTGAAATATTGTAATTAACAACATGTTCTAAACACTTACAACGTACGATGATCTTAATAGTTGCGAGTACTTATTCTTTATTTAATGTGCAAACATTTCAGACATGTGCTCAACAACTCAACATATGGATTTAAATAAAGACATTGGTAGCATAGGCGGCGCGTGAGGCTCAG
This sequence comes from Dissostichus eleginoides, assembly GCA_031216635.1. Lineage (NCBI taxonomy): Eukaryota > Metazoa > Chordata > Actinopteri > Perciformes > Nototheniidae > Dissostichus > Dissostichus eleginoides. The sequence goes on from CM062273.1 coordinate 2,308,623, forward strand.
GTTTGGGAAGGCTAAATAACTTTCTTTACCTGACGCTGCCCGCCTCCGGCGTCTATAGATAAGAGATCAACTCAGTGAAAGCACCGCCTGCTGACCAATCAGAGCTCAGTGTGCGGAGTTTAAAGGAGAGGTGTCATGGCCATTTCCACTGATCATAATTCCATTGTTGAGGTGTACTAGAATAGATTTATACTGTGCATTTCTCCAAACTCACATTGGTTTCGCATACAGCATCTCTGTAAAGTATGTGTATTCAGCAGTATTCACTCTCTCCACTAAACGGCTCGTTGCAGCTCTTGCCCCCCCTCCCTGTGAGCACAGTGTGCTCTGATTGGTCGGGACGTTGTGAATCGCGCTGAGCTCCGTGGAGGTGTGGTTTCCTTGTTTAGCGATACACAGCGAAACACAGCCAAACTCATCCTGAGCGCACACAAACTCACAGCCGAAGTAAAAACAATAAGTGTGGCTTGATATTGAGTAAGAAAAAGGTTGATAAACGCTGTGAGAATGGGTCTGCGGAGAGAATTTCGATGCGATCCCAACTGTCTGTTATCTGCCTGCAGCCAGGGAGGAGAATTTTGGGAGGAATTTTCTATGTTAGAGTTTTACTCGCTACAGGGTGTACTTTGAGGGTTTGTGACTCTGCAGACCGTTTACATGCAGAACAACCTACATAACACACAAGGGGACGGGGAATAAGCAGAAAAGCATGACACCTCTCCTTTAAATCTATCAAGTCATATTACAGGATAAAGGAAATACAGAACAACTGCCGTATGCAGGGAAGACGCCGACGTGTCGCACTTATCATTCATATCACAACACTTACGGTGTCACATAGCCTACTGTATGCAGAAGTGTTATTTTAAGCAACACATTAAGTTGACGAAACATTCAACTCAAATGTAATTAAAGTCAGATCACTCGTGTCTTAGATGAGGCAGTGATATCATAAACCTGTTAATGTAGGCCTACGCATTCAAACACTCGGTAGTTTATTTATTTTTTAACCAGCTGTTCTGTATTCACCTTGCAGGTGATGTGGCTTTGATCCTGGATAAAGTGTTTAAGTCATGGATGTTTAAAGTTTAACTTCTTCATATTTGTCTAATATTATAGTTTCATTTTTCATTAATGAAGTATGACGCTGCGCAGCCAGTCCCTGTTTGTGATTGGTCAACTGTTGCTAGCCCCGCCCCTTGAACGCGCTCTCAGCTGGAGAGAGAAACCCTGGCTTGATTTACTGAGTTGATAACAGCGTCGTAGGACCGCTTAACGAGATCTCGTTTGTTAGGTTAGATAAGATAACTCAAACATATCCAGGGTCTGTTGAACTGGCTTCCTAGAACAGTTTACTGGTGGCTGCATAGCAGCGCTAATGTCAAAGACACAAACATTATACATTATATTTTAATTTTACCAGGATGCAGTGACAAAAATATTTGGGAAGGCTTAGCCTTCCCTAGCCTACAGTACCCGCCGCCCCTGATTGGTAGTGATGTCAATAAATTATAAATAACACTGTCCTATAGTACGGAGGATAAAAATGACAGTATAAATAAATCTAAATAAAGAAATAAGCTGAAAACAGGTAAAGTGTTATAATAAGAATAAAATATGTAAAAATAATAGGCTTTCTTTTGTAATGAGTGGCTTCACCAACATAGATTATAATTTCCACAAAACACGGCACACATGCCCCATACTGCATCTGGGATCACTTTTTAAAAAAACATTTATGTTGGATATAGGAAATAGAATCCTCTACGTTTCTTTTTAATCCGCTTTATTGTTAATTAAATCTCTACCTTTAAATGCTTTTCTGATACATAATAAACCATGAAAAATGCTTTCAGGTGTTTCCCTCTCCTGTAGTGTGTTCTATAGGTTTTAGTGCATGTAAATGGTCTGCAAAGGACAACATCCCTGTGTTCCCTCCAGAGGAACATCAGCAGGAGAGGACTCTTTAAAGTAGAGACACTACATACTGAACATCAGCAGGAGAGGACTCTTTAAAGTAGAGACTCTACACACTGATATACACCTGAACATCAGCAGGAGAGGACTCTTTAAAGTAGAGACACTACACACTGATATACACCTGAACATCAGTAGGAGAGGACTCTTTAAAGTAGGGACACTACACACTGATATACACCTGAACATCAGCAGGAGAGGACTCTTTAAAGAAGAGACACTACATACTGATATACACCTGAACATCAGCAGGAGAGGACTCTTTAAAGTAGAGACACTACATACTGATATACACCTGAACATCAGCAGGAGAGGACTCTTTAAAGTAGAGACACTACACACTGATATACACCTGAACATCAGCAGGAGAGGACTCTTTAAATTAGAGACACTACATACTGATATACACCTGAACATCAGCAGGAGAGGACTCTTTAAAGTAGAGACACTACATACTGATATACACCTGAACATCAGCAGGAGAGGACTCTTTAAAGTAGAGACACTACACACTGATATACACCTGAACATCAGCAGGAGAGGACTCTTTAAAGTAGAGACACTACACACTGATATACACCTGAACATCAGCAGGAGAGGACTATTTAAAGTAGAGACACTACATACTGATATACACCTGAACATCAGCAGGAGAGGACTCTTTAAAGTAGAGACACTACATACTGATATACACCTGAACATCAACAGGAAACGACTCTTTAAAGTAGAGACACTACATACTGATATACACCTGAACATCAGCAGGAGAGGACTCTTTAAAGTAGAGACACTACACACTGATATACACCTGAACATCAGCAGGAGAGGACTCTTTAAATTAGAGACACTACATACTAATATACACCTGAACATCAGCAGGAGAGGACTCTTTAAAGTAGAGACACTACATACTGATATACACCTTAACATCAGCAGGAGAGGACTCTTTAAAGTAGAGACACTACACACTGATATACACCTGAACATCAGCAGGAGAGGACTCTTTAAAGTAGAGACACTACATACTGATATACACCTGAACATCAGCAGGAGAGGACTATTTAAAGTAGAGACACTACATACTGATATACACCTGAACATCAGCAGGAGAGGACTCTTTAAAGTAGAGACACTACATACTGATACACACCTGAACATCAGCAGGAGAGGACTCTTTAAAGTAGAAACACTACATACTGATATACACCTGAACATCAGCAGGAGAGGACTCTTTAAAAAACACACATCCTGTTCAGTAAAGGCCTTCATTAAAAACCTCTCTTCTGTCTTTATTTGCTTCTTTTAATCCTAAACTTGTGAAGATTTAGAGAAAGGAGATTACAGTGCGTTCACACTCTGCTATTATCATACTTCTTTTAAACAGTGCTTTCAGGGACTCTTTCTTTCTCTCTCTCTCCTTTGGGGGCGTGAATCTAGGCGGGGTTATCAGTAAAGATGGCCGCCCTGTCATTAAGCAACCCTCACAGGTTTAGGATTTCAAAATAAAAGCTGCTATAATTGGAGCAGAAGTCACATTACTGCAGACGCTTTGTTGTGATGATTAGAAAGACTCTGACTTCTAATTTGAGAGTCTATTTCTGGGGATTGCTGATTTATCAAAACAAAAAAAAAGTGAACGTTTGTTCCAGATGTGGGCGACGCCTCCTCCTCCTCCTCCTCCTATATATCAGAGAGGAGGAAGAGGGGGAGGAGAAATTTGGCAAGTGCCCTCGAAAAGAAAAGGAGAAGCAGCGCAGAGGATTCCGTTTTTCAGACGCAGAGCAGCAGCTGAGGTGTTTGGAGAAAAGTCTGATAAATAATGGAGGTTTTGTTCAGGATGAAGAGCGCCGCCGTGCTCCTGCTGATGTTCTGTCTTCATCACGTCTACTTCTCTGATGCTCAGGTGAGGACAGGTGTCTCTAACGCTCTCTAATGTCACTCTATTAGCTATTAGGTGACATATATATATATTTGTTTTTGTATTCTGGATTGTGGGAAACGTCATTTCGATCTCTCCGTCTGTACACACAAACTGAAAGATTGACAATAAAGTTGACTTTGACTTTTGACTTTGACAGTGAATGAGCCATGAGTGTGTAATATCAGGTGTTAGAGTTAGAAAGAATGCCAAATTATATATTTAGTCCCAAAAACAAGTCGTGTGTTACGATACAAAAGAGGAAGAATATAAGATTTTGCACAAAATGTCCATTTAAGAGAGGTCACAGTTCAGATGTTTCTGTCTAAATAGTAGATAAATGCAGGTAAGAGCAGTGATTACATGTTCAAAATGAATATGTATTGTCAAATTAAGTTTTTAGAAATGCATTTTAAATTCATTTTGATTAAAGTTTTTGCAGGAAGAAAGGCATTTTTAAAAAGCAAAAAAAACGCACTTATTCTAGTATTTTCTGTATTGAAACGTGAGTATGTTTAACCCCTCAAGAAGAGGGAATTATTCTAAAATAAATAACCAACTTATTTACATTATTAATTTCAACTTCAAGTTAGGGTTTTCTCCCGAGTTCTGACAAAATCTGATTTACTCATGACTGATCCACTCGGACTTTAATACAGCTACACCATTGTTTGGTTTCCATGGTAGCGCGTCTCTGCTCACTCCTTTCCTGCCCACACATATGCTCCATCAAGGATGGTGCTACAGGCCGCAAGGCATTGCACTTAGAACTACAATAAGCATGGTAATGTTAATCTACAGCTCCGGCGATGCACTAGCGCACCCCCCGGTGGTTTTGAAATGCTCCCGATTTCTGAGGTCTCAAGGTTGGCAAGTATGAATGGAGAGCACATGTGTTTAAAAAGCAGGAAATAAAAAGGAACTCACCTTGTGGTAAACCCGCAAGAGAAAAAGCATTTGAGCTCCATACTGTTTCAGAAATAATCCTTGATGTGTTTTAGAACAGGATGGCGTTTTATCACAGCAGAATTTAACTTTATCTCCGGTATAATTCTGATCAGGCATTAGCTCCGCCTCCTCTTTTTTTTTTTCAAGGGACCCAAAATCCGTGTTTCTCTAAACAGCTGGAACAGAGGGATATGAGGGATTTCTAAAATACATGATCTGTTTGTATTTTGAGCAAAACACTTCGTAGACATGTTTTTATATATTTGTATATATCTGAGACCCATAATATATGCCTAAAAATAGTATAATAGGAGACCTTTAAATCAGACTCTAGTTCCACCTGGAGTAAATTCACAAGCTACCCTGCAGTATACAAATGATTTAATTTGGTTGCGGATATTTGTGATAAAAAGAAGATGGAAGAAGTGCAAGAAAAGCGTTTAAATCAACATATTTTCATTTTGATATATCCTATATCCACACACACACACACACACACACACACACACACACACACACCGACAGCCGTCAGTCAGAGGTCAGGTCCTCTCACAGGTGTTAGTGAATCCTCACCTCTATCTATAGACTTCACACCTGAAACGCAGCAGACACTCTGTCCCTGAACGCAGCAGACAGTCTGTCCCTGAACGCAGCAGACAGTCTGTCCCTGAACGCAGCAGACACTCTGTCCCTGAACGCAGCAGACACTCTGTCCCTGAACGCAGCACACAGTCTGTCCCTTTTTTAAAGCTACTGACCCAGAATCAGCACTTTAGTAACAGGGCTGAAATAGAGGGGTGAGGCTAGAATGGATGATCTGTTTGGTATTTTGAGCAAAACACTGGATGTAATTTAGTGGAAGTATTTGTGGATATACTGTATTTGTAGCATTTCTATAGTGGAGTTTTAGTTGAAGAATGTGTTGTATTTGTTGACGAATTTCGATTTCTACTTTAACTTTTGTTGTGTTTTGTAAATTAGCAGTTTTCTACAAAAACAGCGTTTTTAATCGGCCCTCATCAGATTGTAAAAGTATAATGTAATACGGCCCACAAATGAAACTTGTGCTTGTCTTGGATTGCACTTCTTAAATATAGATGTAAACATATATTACTCAGTAGTATTCATGTGTCAATAAGTTCACTTTTCAAATTAATTCAGTCAAATAAAGTTTAAAACAATTTCTAACAAATCTAAGTTGATAAGAAAAAAAGCCCAGTAACTTATTTGTATAACAAGCTTAAAATGTACCCTTCATATTTCCTCTTATTATAATCAAACTGAAGCTTCTGTTTTAAGGAATGAGCTGCTAACAAAATTAAGTAAACCCTCTGGAGCGCTGGGAGCTGTTTTTTTCTTAAAGCATTTTCAAGTATCAAGAATCATTTACCTACATTTGATTAATTGTTCTAACTTCTAACTTAAAGGTCTCATGCTATTTTTAGGCAATAGCATAGGTCTCAGATATATACAAATATATAAAAAACATGTCTATGAAGTGTTTGCTCAAAATACCAAACAGATCACCCATTCTAGCCATGCCTCATATCCAGTGTGCGAAATACCCGTCAATAATCGGGGGGGTCCCCATCTCCCGTTTATTGCGCAATATACCGATTTGTTTTTAAATGTTGGAGTCAAATGCATCAATCTGGTGCATTTTGAGGGGAAAATAAAGAGACTAGATGTAGACAGACAGTCCCCCTGTTTGAGGCAGACCCACATTTGCGCAGCGTTGCGTTCACAATACATACAAAAAATAAAGAAATCCTCAGGCCAACAGGCCACTTAACAGGCCAGGCCATCGGGAAACCTCCCAGTCCTCCCGATGGCCAGTCCGGGCCCAATCAGTAGTCTATAGCAGCGTTTCTCAACCGGGGCGCCGTCTGGCGTCTTCAGGGGTGCCGTCAAATAATTCTATATTCTGACGTTCATATGAATGAATGAATACGCGACCGTTAAAGAGCCGTCTGTTTTCGATTCTATGCGAGGAAATGCTTTTGCCAGCCAAAATAGATTATATTTGTGAAGAAATGTTTTGAATTATGAATACTGGACATAGTAAGCTTAAAAACATTTTAGTGACCATTGCAAGTGACAAATAAATATTATAATTTGAGACCCCCCTCAAATGTTGCTGTTGAGGCTTTCAGGGGGGCTCAGGTGTTAATCGGGGGGGTCGAGCTCCCCCCGACCCCCCGTATTTCGCACACTGCTCATATCCCTCTGTTTCACTTCCTGTTTCAAAAGTGCTGACTTGGGGTATAAAGCTTTACAAAATAAAAAAGGAGTGGGCTGAGCTCATGCGGGACCCGGCAGCTACTGTCTAAACTAAATACTGCCGTGATGAAACGCCATATCATGGATTATCAAGGAGTATTTCTGAAACAGTATGGAGCTCAAAGGCTTTCTCTCTTGCCGGTTATACCACAAGGTGAGTTCCTTTTTATTTCCTGCTTCTTCACACACATGCTCTCCAGTACAGGTTAGCTCTGAGTGTTAGCGATGCTAATGTAAACACCGACCATATTACGTCCAAAACAGTCGGGCATTGTTTCTGATAGCAACGTTTCTGATAGTGCCGTGGATCCACATTTCAGATATTACGTCATATCGGACGCAAATCTGGATCAGCTCCATTGTTCCCCGTTTTTAGAGATTTGGGTACGGAGGAAAAGAGAGATGGTTTTATTTTCTGACGCTGCGTGAGTTCCCCGACACACCGGGGACACATTGATGTATAAAAGACATCAGAAAGTGCATTTTGCCTGATAGGTCCCCTTTAGCTTATGAGGCAATAAACCTCTAGTGAGCGGCCCAGCCCTTCGTATATTTTTCTGTAAGTGGCCCTCGGGGAAGAAAGTTTGTACACCCCTGTATAAGTGTGTAACCTCTCCTCTCACCCCTCCAGGAGTGCCGCTCCACCCACGACCTCCTGACCTCCCTGCGTCAGGTGGAGAAGATGCTCTCGGTCCACGAGGCTTCGTACCAGCAGGGCCTCCGCTCGCTCAGGAAGAAGATGAGCGCTCTGCACAACAGCACCATGGCCATCTTTAAAACCGGAGGTGAGAGGAGGCACTGAATAACAAAACACAGATATATAATGTGGTTAACATATTTAAAGGTGACCTATTGTGCAAAATACCCTTCTTCATGTCTCTTCTACATCAACATGTGTCCCCTCTTCTTCATGGCTTTTCTACATCAACATGTGTCCCCTCTTCTTCATGTCTCTTCTACATCAACATGTGTCCCCTTTTCATGTCTCTTCTACATCAACATGTGTCCCCTCTTCTTCATGTCTCTTCTACATCAACATGTGTCCCCTCTTCTTCATGGCTTTTCTACATCAACATGTGTCCCCTCTTCTTCATGTCTCTTCTACATCAACATGTGTCCCCTCTTCTTCATGTCTCTTCTACATCAACATGTGTCCCCTCTTCTTCATGTCTCTTCTACATCAACATGTGTCCCCTCTTCTTCATGTCTCTTCTACATCAACATGTGTCCCCTCTTCTTCATGTCTCTTCTACATCAACATGTGTCCCCTCTTCTTCATGTCTCTTCTACATCAACATGTGTCCCCTCTTCTTCATGTCTCTTCTACATCAACATGTGTCCCCTCTTCTTCATGTCTCTTCTACATCAACATGTGTCCCCTCTTCTTCATGTCTCTTCTACATCAACATGTGTCCCCTCTTCTTCATGTCTCTTCTACATCAACATGTGTCCCCTCTTCTTCATGTCTCTTCTACATCAACATGTGTCCCCTCTTCTTCATGTCTCTTCTACATCAACATGTGTCCCCTCTTCTTCATGTCTCTTCTACATCAACATGTGTCCCCTCTTCTTCATGTCTCTTCTACATCAACATGTGTCCCCTCTTCTTCATGTCTCTTCTACATCAACATGTGTCCCCTCTTCTTCATGTCTCTTCTACATCAACATGTGTCCCCTCTTCTTCATGTCTCTTCTACATCAACATGTGTCCCCTCTTCTTCATGTCTCTTCTACATCAACATGTGTCCCCTCTTCTTCATGTCTCTTCTACATCAACATGTGTCCCCTCTTCTTCATGTCTCTTCTACATCAACATGTGTCCCCTCTTCTTCATGTCTCTTCTACATCAACATGTGTCCCCTCTTCTTCATGTCTCTTCTACATCAACATGTGTCCCCTCTTCTTCATGTCTCTTCTACATCAACATGTGTCCCCTCTTCTTCATGTCTCTTCTACATCAACATGTGTCCCCTCTTCTTCATGTCTCTTCTACATCAACATGTGTCCCCTCTTCTTCATGTCTCTTCTACATCAACATGTGTCCCCTCTTCTTCATGTCTCTTCTACATCAACATGTGTCCCCTCTTCTTCATGTCTCTTCTACATCAACATGTGTCCCCTCTTCTTCATGTCTCTTCTACATCAACATGTGTCCCCTCTTCTTCATGTCTCTTCTACATCAACATGTGTCCCCTCTGTGTAAAGAGACTCTGAAAGTTTCAGGAACAAAGATTCTCTCTCTTTTTCTCCTGATCCATTTCTATAAAAACCTGTCTGAAAATGAGCTGATCAGATTTTGGCCACTTTATGATGTCATCACGATGTTTTGTCTTGTGTAACCATTAGCCAATCAGCAACCAAGGTAACCCCCCCCCCCCTTATCACCTGAATCTCCTCCTAGAGCACCATTGAGTTCTTTGTAACCAAATCTCTCTCAGAGGGGCGTGGGGAGGGGCTCCTTATTTTCATCTAAAGTAACAGACAGAGAATCAGCACTTTGGAAACAGGGCTGAAACAGAGGGGATTATGGGATGCTGCAATGATCTGTTTGGTGTTTCAGCCAATCAGAGACAGGCTCTGTATATCTGAGACCTGTATGTATTGATGAGAAACAGTATAATAGGGGACCTTTAATACCTGCAATAACACTGTACAACAAATCTCCTCTGGCTGGAAGAGAACTCTCTGCTTCTCTTGATAAATGGACTTAAACTCCCACTGTACATTTGACATTTATAACCCTAACATATTCTGGATGTTGTTCGCATGTTTGATCTGTATATTTACCCAAAAAATACAGACATTTGGAATTTTTAAGGAATTTTTCGACCATTTTTAAGACATTTTACATATTTTTTCAGTAATTTTTCTCATATTTTTAGGAAATGTTTTCCTTAATATTTTTAAATATTCTCACAAAATAGTTACTGAAGCTAAATGTCTCTCTCTCTTGTTTCCAGCAACCTGCTCCAAACCAGAACTCCCCGCTAACGGGCGGAGACTGGGTCGGGTGTTTGGCATCGGACACGAGGTCCACTTCCTGTGCAAACCAAGCTACGAGCTGATTGGCCCGCGAACACGAGTGTGTCTGGACTCTCTGAGATGGAGTGGACAGCAGCCCATGTGCAGACGTAAGACAATAACACACGTTTAGTTCAGCAGGATAATCTCCACATATCAACACCTCTTTAGGATTTGTGAAGTAAAAAGCTAACGTATGGCTATAAAGGAACTACAGCACGGTCACATGACTTCACGTCACCACCGCTAAGCTAAAGGTGGCTAATGTTGGGCTATAAAGGAACTAAATCACGGTCACATGACTTCACGTCACCACCGCTAAGCTAAAGGTGGCTAATGTTGGGCTATAAAGGAACTACAGCACGGTCACATGACTTCACGTCACCACCGCTAAGCTAAAGGTGGCTAATGTTGGGCTATAAAGGAACTACAGCACGGTCACATGACTTCACGTCACCACCGCTAAGCTAAAGGAGGCTAATGTTGGGCTATAAAGGAACTACAGCACGGTCACATAACTTCACGTCACCACCGCTAAGCTAAAGGTGGCTAATGTTGGGCTATAAAGGAACTACAGCACGGTCACATGACTTCACGTCACCACCGCTAAGCTAAAGGAGGCTAACGTTGGGCTATAAAGGAACTACAGCACGGTCACATGACTTCACGTCACCACCGCTAAGCTAAAGGTGGCTAATGTTGGGCTATAAAGGAACTACAGCACGGTCACATGACTTCACGTCACCACCGCTAAGCTAAAGGCGGCTAATGTTGGGTTATAAAGGAACTACAGCACGGTCACATGACTTCACGTCACCACCGCTAAGCTAAAGGAGGCTAATGTTGGGCTATAAAGGAACTACAGCACGGTCACATGACTTCACGTCACCACCGCTAAGCTAAAGGAGGCTAATGTTGGGCTATAAAGGAACTACAGCACGGTCACATGACTTCACGTCACCACCGCTAAGCTAAAGGAGGCTAATGTTGGCCGTGATGCTGTTTAGTCGTCTCATTTAGACACTTGTTAGCAAAATATTTTAATAAACATAAGTTAAGTAAAAAATAACGTGTATTAGTTGTTATTGTCTTAATAATGTTTTTTGTTTTCAGGTTTAAACGCCAGTGGAAACTCTCTGGCCTCTCTCTCTCCTGCTTCTCCTTCCTCCTTCCCTGTCTCTGCCGCTCTGTCTCCTTCCTCTTCCTCTCCCACCTCCTCTTCGTCCTCCTCTTCCTCCTCCTCCTCTTCCTCCTTACTATCTTTACCTCCTCCCTCCTCCTCCTCCTCCTCACCCACGTCCTCCCCCCCGTCCTCTGTCCGTCCCTCTCACTGCACTCACTTCCTGGGCTCCACCCGCTGCACCTGTGACGTTGGATTCACCATTTCAGGCCGAGACAACAACATCTGCACAGGTGAGAAATACATCCAACGACTTTGTTTAGTGACATCACTACGTAACACTCACACTCGTATTGGCTAGCGCTCCAACACATTGTACGTGATAGGCTAAGGGGCGGGACGTCTTTAAGCGGTTGACCAATCACAACAGAGCCGGCCAGCTAACCAATCAGAGCAGACTGGACTCTGGTTTCAGACAGAGGGTGAAAAGAGGTGCTGCATGTCAGTTTGGCTGCAATTTGTGGTATTCTTTGGTATATTTTAGTGGCTGTGCGTGGATGTGTGGATGTATTCTATTTAATGTATTTTCTTATTCAGTGGAAATATTTGTGGTAATTCCTGATGTTTTTGTGGTATTTTAGTTGAAGAATCAGTTGTATTTGTCGATGTCATTTTTCTCTACTTAAACTTTTGTTGTCAGGTTTGATAAATTAACATTTCTCTACAAACACAGTGCTTCTGTAATGTATTTGTGTATATATTTAGTGGAAGTATTTGTGTATATATTTGTAGCTTTTACAGATGTATGCATGGTATTTTATTTGAAGAATTAGTTGTATTTGTCACACTTATCACATTACATCTGTTCCTTGTGCACACATGCATGTTACAAAACCAATGCTACTGTTTTACATACATATGGAATATTCTAAAGTACCTGTGTGTGTTTCAGTACTTTCTACTTCTTACATTTTCAAAACAGGTTCGTTACTTTAGTTTGAATCTGCGTTTCATTACATGTATTCGAGCACTTTTCCTGAATGCTCCAAGCGCTTTACATTACATATTAAACATATCAGACATGTAACAGTGCGTACAGAAAATCAGGGTGAAGTGTCCAAGGACACAAAGTTATGGGTACTTTTTACTTAAGTACATTTCGGAGACCATACTTCTTTACTTTTACTTGAGTAAAGAAGTTTAGTCAGTACCTCTACTTTGACCAGAATATCTGTACTTCTACTTGAGTAAAGCATGTGTGTACTTGTACCAATGCTTCTGTTTCACATCCATATGGAATAATCTAACTTCTGTGAACCTGTGTGTGTTCCAGACATCGACGAGTGCCTCCTCTTCCCCCTGGCTCAGCCCGGCCGGCTGTGTGTGCATCAGTGTGTGAACACGCCCGGCAGCTTCCACTGCTTCTGCCCCGCCGGGTACGACCTGTCCAGAGACGCTCGCAGCTGCACAGGTCAGAGGTCAAAGGTCACCCCGGGGGTCACAGAAGTGATAAGTCTGTCTGTAGTCTCTCAGCTGAATGAGGCTGAAGGTGGAGGGGGGGGGGGGAAACAGTGGCAAGCGTCCGGACTAAATGTCCTTTAAAGGTCCTCTATTATACTGTTTTTCATCAATATATCACAGGTCTCAGATATATCCAGAGCCTGTCTCTGATTGGCTGAAACACCAAACAGATCATTGCAGCATCCCATAATCCCCTCTGTTTCAGCCCTGTTTCCAAAGTGCTGATTCTCTGTCTGTTACTTAAGATGAAAATAAGGAGCCCCTCCCCACGCCCCTCTGAGAGAGATTTGGTTAAAAAGAACTCAATGGTGCTCTAGGAGGAGATTCAGGTGATAAGGGGGGGGGGGGTTACCTTGGTTGCTGATTGGCTAATGGTTACACAAGCCAAAACATCGTTATGACATCATAAAGTGGCCAAAATCTGATCAGCTCATTTTCAGACAGGTTTTTATAGAAATGGATCAGGACAAAAAGAGAGAGAATCTTTGTTCCTGAAACTTTCAGAGTCTCTTTACACAGAGGGGACACATGTTGATGTAGAAGAGACATGAAGAAGAGGGGACACATGTTGATGTAGAAGAGACATGAAGAAGAGGGGACACATGTTGATGTAGAAGAGACATGAAGAAGAGGGGACACATGTTGATGTAGAAGAGACATGAAGAAGAGGGGACACATGTTGATGTAGAAGAGACATGAAGAAGAGGGGACACATGTTGATGTAGAAGAGACATGAAGAGGAGGGGACACATGTTGATGTAGAAGAGACATGAAGAAGAAGGGACACATGTTGATGTAGAAGAGACATGGAGAAGAGGGGACACATGTTGATGTAGAAGAGACAGGAAGAAGTGGATTTTGCACAATAGGGGACCTTTAAAACTATTGTTTCGTATCAGCAGCACTTAGAAGAATCATCAGAATTCCTTTATCATGTAAGTTATAGCAAGAGACAGTACTGATAGAGACAAAATAAAACAGTGTTTAGTGTGAAAATATTGAGTGAAGTACTAACAAGAAAACAAACATATAAATCTCATTGTCGTGTCTTGTCCAGCTCTGATGTTTATGAGCTGCTTGGTTTTTACAGAACATTAATTCAATCAAATGAACACGTCTACCGTTTTGTAGACTATATACTAATATATTGGATCTTAAATAGTCTTTTCTCGAGGTAATTGCACTCGTTCAATATTAGAAAATATAAAATATAAGTCAATAAAATATAATAATATTCAAAGTAAAAACACAAAAGAAAAAAAAACATGTAAATAATAATTATAAAAAGAAACCACTAAATCTGAGAGTAAATATTGTACTTTTTACTGCACCACATTTTTTATTTACACATGTATTAATTTAAAAGTCAGGGTTACCTTTTGCATAAATAACATGTGTTCATATGACAAATGTACTTCTAACCTACTCAGTAGTACACAACGTATTTAAACTCTGCTCCATAATGACGAATTACAACATTAAAAAGTATTTGTTTGTGATAAAAACTGAATATTATACTGTAATATTATATAAAAACACAACCAGTTTGAAAGACTCAATCTGCATAATGAGTACTTTTTGTACATTTTGCTGATTATACTTCAATTCTTAAGCATATAACATTACTATTACTAATACTTTAACATGTAATGGAGTATTTTTAAGACTGTGGTGTTACTACTTTTCCCTCAGAGTACTTTTTTTGTTTATTTGTTTCTTAAACGCCTCTTTCCCTCTCCTCAGACGTGGATGAGTGTGAGAACCGGATGCACAACTGCTCAGCAGACCAGGTGTGTGTGAACACTTTCGGAGGTTTCCAGTGTATGAAGGTGGAGTGTCCTCAAATGAAGAACGCCACGTACATCAAGACGTCATCAATGTAAGAATCACAACTTTTAATTTCCATTCAACACACCACTCCTGAAGGATGGCTTCATTATTTGATCAAGGGTTAGGTGTTAAAACACACGTGAACATTGTGGAGTTTCAATATGAACTTACCTGATAGTACACACTCTTCTTTAATGGCGCATTTCCACCATGGCGCGGATCGCGGTTTAAGCGTGCCGTGTCGTGCCGGGCCCGTTTTTGGTTGCGTTTCCACTAGGCCTAGTTCCGGCCCGGGGCTACTTTTTCACCTTTTTTCTGGCCCGACAAAATCGTGGTTCTATCGGGGCCAACAAGCGGGCTGATTATGGTAAACTAGTGAGAGAATCGCTGGCAAGGGGGCTACAACAACAACAAGATGAACATATTTGACCGTGATTTAATTGTAACACACGTTTCTAAATGATGCCGAAGTAACAACATACTGATACCGGTTAGTAAAAACCATGAATTAATGCTTTGACAAGTCTGCAGACAGCCGGCAGGCGAAACACCTTTTAAAATGCGTGTTTTCTGAATGGGGATCGGCTAAGCTAACGCAGTATATGCTCCGACCGTCCACACTCACAACAACGGCCTACAGACATAAATAAACCAGCGACTGTATTTGCCATGACACAGACAGTCTGTGGTTTGTACTTGTTTCACTTTAGTCTAGTTTCTGAACAGATATGAGGAGCTGTGAGCTCTGAGGGCTAACAGCTAACGGCTGATGTTGTTTTTCTGAAGATGACGTCACGGCTCCGCCTACACTGCGTTACTATAGATACTACCCCAGTTCCTAAACTGTAATGGAAGCGCAGCATTAAAGTGAGCCGGCCCTAACAAGGCCTAACAAGGCCTAACAAAACCGTACTAAGTCGAGTGAGGCCTGCGGTGGAAATGAGCCATACGACTCTTCAAGGTGGGAGTAAATACATGAAACAAGGAAAAACAATCACTCGTGAATTTATGATTAGTATCTTCTATAGAAAGGCAATGCAAACCAGGTAAAGCAAGAGTTTAAAGAGCAATATTGGAAAAATGTAAGCCTGCAAATAACTGAAAGGTACGGTAGCCGACAGGCAGGGGCGCCGCTTGCGAACAGGCAAGGCAGGCAATTGCTTGGGGCCCCGGACCAGAAGGGGGCCCCCAAAGAAGGTAGATTAAGAAGGTCCACAGCTACGACAACATGAAACACCCTTTAATTTACTGCAACGACATGTCGGGAAACCCCCTCAATGCATAGCGCGCCGCAAAATGCTGCTTCTTATTTTAAGTTTCGTTGCCTTGCTCCGCTCTGTGTTGGGGCGCCACTGATGGTGATGAAAGCTGGTTCGAGGGGCCCCCAGTGAATTTTTGCCTAGGGCCCCCACAGACTCTAGAATCGCCACTGCCGACAGGTGCAAACGCGCTTTGTCAGTATATCTGAAAAGACTAGGTTAGCTACGTTAGCTAGCTAGCTTACAGCAGATCTGCAGTAACATCAGAAGGAGTCATGTGATCACATTGTTCAAATAAGACCATAAAACATTTTAGGTAAGTTTCCAACAACAGAGATTGTTTTTTGAGTGACACCAGACACATAAATGATGGTTTGTGGTTGCAGTCCGATAAATAAAGGCAAAATAATGCAAACAAATAATGTGATAGTAAAGAGTCGAGCGACAGTCAGCGCTTTTCTGAGAGCAACGCTGATTAAACCCAAATGAAATCAGAGTGTTTACAAGTACACAAAGCTATAGTTCAACTTACAGAACATCATTTTTAGCTCTCTGATTGGATGGTTTTGTTGTTTTAATTACCAACATTTACCATGCCTATTCTTACATGCATGTTTTTTTAATTATAAATACGTAATGAGCATTGTTGGAGAGAGCCAGTGATCTATGATGCTTCTCTGTCATTTTTGTGCATTACAAATAACTTTAGACAGCAGCATGAGTTTGAATTAGCCTCGTGATAATACAGTGTGAAAACACGTCTCAACAACACAATGAAACTGCAAACAAAGCACGTAGAGAAGGAGGGAAAACCACAAACCTTCTCACCACAAAACACAAAGACTGGGCGATGGAGAGAGGTTTTAAAAAACAATGATTTCTACCTCCATGTCGCCCGCTTCCTCTCTCCACCCCACAGTTAGTGTCCCTCCTCTGACAGAAACATGGCCGAGAGTCAGACTGAGGTTTGGCTTCAAGACGCTGAGGTTTAGCGGCTCCATTCAGCCGATCAGCTGATGGCGGTCCAAACAGAAACGTGTCTAACAAAAAGTGCTTCTGGAGGTCTGATTTATTCCCACAGCTGAAACTTAATTGCATGTTTTGGTGATGCAGGGAGACAGCGATGTGTGCCGACTCTCCAGGGGGGAAAGCAGAGTTAGCGTTAGCTTTAAAGTCACGGTTAGAGTTTATTCTGCCAGAGAGGATCTTTGAAAACAAACAGTCAAAAGCTGTGACTGAATTAGTAGAAATTAGGTTAAGGAGGACATATTCTGTTCATTTCTACGTTCATATCAGTGTGTAGTGTCTCTACTTTAAAGAGTCCTCTCCTGCTGATGTTCAGGTGTATATCAGTATGTAGTGTCTCTACTTTAAAGAGTCCTCTCCTGCTGATGTTCAGGTGTATATCAGTATGTAGTGTCTCTACTTTAAAGAGTCCTCTCCTGCTGATATTCAGGTGTATATCAGTATGTAGTGTCTCTACTTTAAAGAGTCCTCTCCTGCTGATGTTCAGGTGTATATCAGTATGTAGTGTCTCTACTTTAAAGAGTCCTCTCCTGCTGATGTTCAGGTGTATATCAGTATGTAGTGTCTCTACTTTAAAGAGTCCTCTCCTGCTGATATTCAGGTGTATATCAGTATGTAGTGTCTCTACTTTAAAGAGTCCTCTCCTGATGATGTTCAGGTGTATATCAGTATGTAGTGTCTCTACTTTAAAGAGTCCTCTCCTGCTGATGTTCAGGATCTTATCCTATCTTATCTCATCTTGTTTCCTCAGGCGCTGTGAGAGGAACCCCTGCATGTCCGGAGACAAGTCGTGCTCTCAGGCTCCGAACTCCATCTCCTTCCACTTCCTGTCTGTGGTTTCCAACATGGCCGCCCCCCGCGTCCTCTTCCGTGTGTCGGCGGCTCGAGTCCTTGGCGACACGCTTCGTTTCGGGTTGGCTGGCGGTCGAGGGCGAGGTCATTTTAGCGTCCAGCGCTCAGGAAGACAGACGGGGACCCTTTTGTTGGTGACACCCATCGAGGGTCCATCCACTCTGGAGGCCGAAGTGGAGATGAGCGAACTGGAGAGGAACCAGCTGCTGGGGCGATACCTCACCAAGGTCACGCTGTTCGTCTCTCCGTACACATTTTAGAGGGAGGAACCATTTGATCCATTCTTTTCGGGGGAGGGGGGTTTGGTGCCAAGTTTTTTTATTAAATATTTATACAGAAAAATCTAAAACATTGTGTAAAACATTCTTGAAAAATCTGTCTGAAATACATTTAGTCAAGTTTCGTATATAATTACATTTTTTCTAGATACCCGTTCTTGCGTCTCTCTACTTTATGCATATTTTACTACTAATAAACCACAATTGGGGGGTTTTTTCGTTACTTTTCAGATTACATTTTTTTAAACTCACGAGAAGATGACTTTTTTTTTACTTCAGGTCACCCTGTTCGTCTCACCGTACACGTTTTAGAGGGAGGAACCATTCATTGTGGTGGGGGGGGTTCAAGGTTTATCAGAGTTTAACAGAGTTTGGTGCCAAGTTTTAAAACAAAATATTAATTTAAAAAACTCAAAACATTGTCGTTTTTCTGAGAAACTCATGAGAAGTTGACTTTTTCAACTTCAGGTCACCCTGTTCGTCTCTCCGTGCACCTTTTGGAGGGAGAAACCATTCATTGTGGGGGAGGGGGGTAGGTTTGGTGCTTCAATTCAATATTTCTGAAAAAAATCTAAAACATTGTATACAACATTCCTAAACAAATATTTAGAAAAATCTCTCTGGAATACATTTACTCATTATCGAATTCTAGATATATCTAGATATACTTGTTCTTGCGTCCCTCTACTTTATGCATATTTTAACTACTTATAAACTACAATTGTGAGTTTTAGTTACTTTTCAGATTACAGTCTTTTTGTACACATCGTCACAAAGCTGAAAATCAAAACCGTTTTTCTGAGAAACTCACGAGAAGTTGATTTCTTCCACTTCAGGTCACCCTGTTCGTAGCGGGATGATCCATTAATTGTGGGGGGGGGGGGTTCAGGGTTTATCAGTGTTTAACAGTTTGGAGCCAAGTTTTAAAACACAATATTTATTTAAAAGAATCAAAAACATTGTGTAAAACATTCCTAAAAAAATATTTTGAAAAATCTCTCTGGAATAAATGTACTCATTATCGTATTTAATAACATTTTCTAGATACTTGTTCTTGCGTCTCTCTACTTTATGCATATTTTAACTACTTATAAACTACAATTATGAGTTTTAGTTACATTTCTGATTACATTCTTTTTTGTTTCCTTTTTTTTTTTTAACATATCACAAAGTTTAAAATCAGAGCCATTTTTCTGAGAAACTCATCAGAAGTTGACTTCCTCTGGTCAGCCTGCTCGTAGCGGGAGAAACCATTAATTGTGGGGGAGGGGGACATGGGTTCAAGGTTTATCAGAGTTTACCAGAGTTTGGTGCCAAGTTTTAAAATGTAATATTTGTAAAGAAAAATCCAAAACATTGTGTAAAACATTCCTGAAAAATATCTTGAAATGCTCAGAAACATACGTGGAACAATCTCTCTGGAATACATTTACTCACTATCGTATTTAATAACATTTTCTAGATACTTGTTCTTGCGTCTCTCTACTTTATGCATATTTTAACTACTTATAAACTACAATTATGAGTTTTAGTTACATTTCTGATTACATTCTTTTTTGTTTCCTTTTTTTTTTTTAACATATCACAAAGTTTAAAATCAGAGCCATTTTTCTGAGAAACTCATCAGAAGTTGACTTCCTCTGGTCAGCCTGCTCGTAGCGGGAGAAACCATTAATTGTGGGGGAGGGGGACATGGGTTCAAGGTTTATCAGAGTTTACCAGAGTTTGGTGCCAAGTTTTAAAATGTAATATTTGTAAAGAAAAATCCAAAACATTGTGTAAAACATTCCTGAAAAATATCTTGAAATGCTCAGAAACATACGTGGAACAATCTCTCTGGAATACATTTACTCACTATCGTATGTAAATACATTTCTAGATACTCGTTCTTGCGTCTCTCTACTTTATGCATATTTGTCCTACTAATAAACTGCAGTTGTGAGATTGAGTTACTTTTCAGATTACAGTTTTTCACGTGTGTTGATGTTCCCTTTTTAAAGACACTTCATATATACTCCACTACATTTCTGAGGTACTATTAGTTCATTACGTTTGTGAGCTCTAGTTCGTTTTCAGATGACAGATATTTACCCCCAGGTTTCTCCAGATGGTTTTGTCTGAAGCTAAATACAGATCAGCTGGAAAACACATCGTCACAAAGCTGAAAATCAGAGGCGTTTTTCTGAGAAACTCATGAGAAGTTGACTTCTACTGGACCCTGTTCGTAGCGGGAGAAACCATTAATTGTTTATGTAGGGGGGGGGGTTAAAGGTTCATCAGGGTTGGTGCGAAAAGAAGGTTTTGTATTGAATGTGAGAGCAGGAGCCAGACCTTCATTTATAAAACTGACAAGGGAGGGGTGTGGAACCACTGAGTGTTTCTGGTAATTTACTTTTTCTGTAAAATTATGATTCTGTATATAATGTTGCTAAATAAAAAAATAAAAAATCTGTTCTGTTGGGTTTCACTTTTTAAAGATGTGTAAACATGTTCCAAAAAAAATGTGGGTAACTCTTTATAATAAGGTACACAAATTAACCATCAACTAGTTGTTAATTAACATGCATATTAGCAGTATATTGGCTCTTTATTAGTCATTATAAAACACTTATTAATGCCTTATTCTACATGACCATATTCTACAAGTAATAAGCCATTAGTTGAGAGTTTTTCCTCAATAACCCTCTAATTAGTGCTTATTTATTGCAAGTAAGGAAGTTGTTGAACATGAGTTTTGGTCTTAATATGCTCTGCTCAATATGGGCCTAATAAGGCAGTAGTACCACAAGAATAGAAATTCTCCCATAATAACACTTAACACATATGATCTATTCTTATGTAACGAGACATGAAACTATAAGTGTTAATTAAGTCTAAATAACTCAAAATTTGGTATTTCTATCTAAAAACATGTTCCCTATTTTAAAGTCAAGTCTTGTTCATAACCAATAAGCTAGTAGTTTGACTCTAATTGACCTGAACAGGTTCCCTATTCTAAAGTTGCCTCCTCTTCACACTTTGTAAATACATGATAGCACACAACTACTGAAATTAACCTCAACAGTAAATGAACAAAGTAGGCACATGTTGAAATATCTGTTTTATGAATGAACCACTAAAGAGAGGTTCAGACACATACCAAAACATGTCAAGTTTCTCCAAGGCTGAAAACATATGCAGCCTGTACTTTTTAATAAAATCAGATTGTATGTATTTGTGATCATACTGTGTGACCTGCTTGTATGTTCTTACACAATAGGTGTACTGTTCTCTCTCTGTGTTGTCCTGTCTCAGTGTGAACATAGATTAAACAGCCAGCCAAACTCTTTTGAGAGCCAGGGAATGAGCAGCCATGCTCCTTTATTGACTTATTTGCAGTCCACTGACATTCAAACGGAGTGAAACTATAAAAAAAAGAAGTTACAAGGCACTTAATGATCTCATACATGCAAGTGTAACATACACAGATTAACACGTAGGACCGCTAAGTGTAAACAAGGTAAATATTTCTAATGCTATCTGTGCAATAAGCATGTATACAGGCTAGTATGGCTAACGCTAGCATGTATGCTAACGCTACCGTGTATGCTAACGTTAGCGCAAATGCTAACCCAAATGCTAGCGCATTAGAGTCACACTACTAGCTTATTGGTTATGAACAAGACTTCACTTTAAAATAGGGAACATGTTCTTAGATAGAAATACCTAATTTTGAGTTATTTAGACACAATTAACACTTATAGATTCATGTATTGTTACATAAGAATAGATAATATTTGTTAAGTGTTATTACGGGAGAATTACTATTCTTGTGGTACTACTGCCTTATTAGGCCCATATTGAGCAGCGCATATTAAGACCAAAACTCATGTTCAACAACTTCCTTACTTGCAATAAATAAGCACTAATTAGAGGGTTATTGAGGAAAAACTCTCAACTAATGGCTTATTACTTGTAGAATATGGTCATGTAGAATAAGGCATTACTAAGTGTTTTATAATGACTAATAAAGAGCCAATATACTGCTAATATGCATGTTAATTAACAACTAGTTGATGGTTAATTTGTGTACCTTAATATAAAGTGTTACCAAAATCTGTATTGTGTGGACATTTTGAGATAATTATGTGAAAATGATTGCATTTATTTAAAAATGTTATTGAAGGAACTTCCAGACTTTAAGTGAGAAATGTATGAAATCACAAAACTTATAGAATATGATGCATTGCTGTAGAATAAAGCCAGCAACAGCCTGTAAGATACAGCTCAATGCAAAATACACATCGCTGCAGCATATAAATCCAAACACCATATATACAGTATAGGCTAATAATCACGGTTATTTTAATGCACATCCATACTTTTAGTTTGAGTACTTTAGGTACATTTAGGAAAGAAGGATTGAAGTCTCAGAGCTGACTATCGTCGTCTTAAAAGAGTAAGAGATCAAACTTCTCACCATCTTTGTTTTGGATTGGATAAAGTACATCTTTTGCAGCAGGTTTTGAACATGTTTTAATCCATAGTAAGGGTCTTTTAAAACAGTAGTAGTATGTGTTGTTATTCTGTCTTGTTGGTTTTATCTCTGTGAGTTTTGTGTGAAAGTAATAATAAAGGTAAAAGAGTCTCCCTCATATATATGAGTGTATTTCCATTCGTGTTGAACATTTCTGCTGATTTTCTGTGCCTGTGCTTTGCGTTTTATCTCATTATACTGCAGACATGACTCTGTTTAACACATAATAAACATGTTGACCCGACTGTGTGATGTTTGAAGCTGTCAATCGGACGTCTCTGGATGTTTTGAGACACTTTGAGGCACTTTCAGACACTTTCAGACATGTTTTGGTGCGTCGGACGGAAGAATTTAACACGTATCCGCCAGCCTCCACACACCAGACAGAACACACGCTTCAAAAACACACTACACACACACGCAGACATGTGATTGAGCTGTATGTCCACACACACACACACACATTCTCACACACACGTACAAGACAGCAAACACACAGAAAGTGTGTCCATGTGGAGACAAACACACACCGTGACGTAAGATCGCTTCACTTAAAAATATTCACCTGTGTGTGTGAGGAGTTATGGAACACACATGCATGCGCGCGCACACACAGAGAGAGAGAGAGAGAGAGAGAGAGAGAGAGAGAGAGAGAGAGAGAGAGAGAGAGAGAGAGAGAGAGAGAGAGGAGAGAGCGAGAGAGAGAGAGAGAGGAGAGAGAGAGAGAGAGAGAGAGAGAGAGGAGAGAGAGAGAGAGAGAGAGAGAGAGAGAGAGAGAGAGAGAGAGAGAGAGAGAATTGTTGGGGAAACATTTCGGAACATGTACAATTATTTGTATAAAGTTTAATAAAAATCCCACAAAATATGTGAAAAATACAGGAAATACTGTATATCAGAAAATGCTCAGACAATATGTGGAAAATGTAATATTTTCAAGCTAAACGCGTCCAAACTTACGTGAAAAAAAAAATATATTATTAAACTTGATTTTCAGAAAGGTTGCGCATTATTAGAGTTTATGAATTTAGAGCAAAACTCTTTTTTCTGTTTGAGACTTTTGGCCCTGATGTTGAATGCAAACATCTTATCTTAGATGCTAACTTGTGTGCAATTTTGGGGAACGTTAACCAAACTAGTGTTGGGTTGTTCTGACAAAATATTATATATAAATTAAATATTGTCTTCTTATTGTTGTTATTGTCAAATTTGAAATGCAAGATGATTATCATAGCACTCCTAAATATACTGAACCACTGGCAGCAGGGAGGAAGGACGACCGCATTTAAATAAGAAGTAAATAACAATAGTGGGCTGGCGTGTGTGTGTGTGTGTGTGTGTGTGTGTGTGTGTGTGTGTGTGTGTGTCATGTGATTTGTAGTTAACAGACGTGTCCTTTAATTCCTTCAGGAAGCTTTTCACTGAGTCAGGATAACAGCGTCTGGATTTATGTGTGTGCAGTACAAGTTTTCTGAAGTTAGACCTATCGGAGGAGAGGATGAAACCCATCTGAGAGGGAAGGAGAATGTGTTGAGTTATTAAAAAGATGATTGCACAGTTGAATAAATAGGAACAAAACCATTGCACTCACTGAGGCAGGAGTCCATAACAGATGGATATGAAGATATAGAATAAGTTGTCATGAAATGCAATCACTAATATGCGATATTTAGTCGGCAAGGCCATAAAATCCCCAAAAACAATGTTCCTCCATCTCTTAAATATATCGTTTATCGCATGGCTGGTCAAAGAGTTTAACAATGGTTGACAAATAATGATATCAAATAACTTTTACTCATAAGGCACTAAATATGTCAGTTTCTGTAGTTAACTTCACAACATTGGCAATAAAATTACTAATGTCGATACAAATATGAATGTTCTTGATAAACGAGCAAACTACTGCCAACTATAGTTAGACTAGTTTCTTTAAAGAGGCGTTTGGGGCTCCTTCAGTGTGTTCTACAGGTTTTAGTGCATGTAAATGGTCTGCAGAGGCTAACATCAGAGCAGACTGGTCTCTGTGAAGTGAAGCTCGATGGAGAAATCAACAGAGCGGACGACAGGATAGAAACCTTGCAGACTTTATTATTATTATTAACAAACTGTCCAATTTTCCTCTGTACACAACAACAAAACAAAAAGACAAAGTAAATAATAACAGAAACAAAGTGGGGGAGAAAAATAAATCAGATGATCAGGAGCTCCGTGGATTCAGAACAGAACGGTTTACAAAAAGATCTTCATCACAAAACTAAGAAGAACAACGAGGAAGTGTGCACTCGCCGTCCAGAATCTGTGGGCAACACACACACCATCATCCATCACACACACACACCGTCACACACACACACACACCGTCACACACACACCATCATCCATCACACACACACCGTCACACACACACACACACACCGTCACACACACACCGTCATCCATCACACACACACACACACACACACACACACCGTCAGACACACACACACACACACCGTCACAGACACACCATCATCCATGACACAAACACACCGTCACACACACACACACACCGTCACACACGCCCAGGCGCTGCAGGGGGTTCTGGGATATTCTTTACAGCAGGAATCCCTCGATGGGACGGCGATTAGGCACGCTTTGATAAAAAGAAATAACGTAAGATTGCGAAAATAACAATGAAACAAGCAAAGGCATATCAACGAATCAGGACGTCTCATTTACAAGCATGGGGGGGGTTAGCACTCACCACAGCAAGCTTCAACAGATAGATAAGAAATGAAACTGTTTACAGTATGTCGTCACTCAGTAAAGAACACATGCTGGAGAAGAGAGGAGAGACCGTTTAGTCGCTTTTTTAAAAAACTAAATTCTGTTTCCGACTTCACGACGAGCCCAAAAAGCTCGACAACAACCCTCGATACGGAAGCCCTGAGAGGCCAGTTCGATAAAGTCTGGATATGCTTGATGTGCCTGTGTTTACGAGTGGAGAACAGGAGGGAAACTAAATGTGTGAAACGGGGAAAATATGTTGTATTTTTCGACTTTTTTTGGGGGTCTTTTCGTGAAAACAGGTGAATTGTCGGGATCCAAGAAAAAAGGGCAAAAAAAGATCCTTAAATAACGTTTTTTCCACCTGCAAACAGCATTTCTCTTAATGACATTTTAGCAAAAACCCTTTGGTGTATTTTCCTTTACAGATAAGGTACATAGAGAGTTGTGTACCATAACGTCAATAAGACAGAATTGAGGAATTTGATCTGTAATTTCTAGACAAATCACTCGATCAGTCTAGAAATTAATTGTGGAAAAATATTCCATCTAAAGACAAACTTAGACGACTGAAACCCAAATATTAAAACCTACATTTTAAACAAAAATCTGTTTTTCGCAAATGGAAAAAAGGGAATCTACAAAACCTTATTTTTCCAAAGTTTCACACATTGTTTTTCATTCTTTAAGCAACTTAAAAAGATTATCCTGATATATTTTCTTAAATCACAAACTTGCCTCTCAGGGCTTCCGTACCCCAACGTAAGATTCCACCCGAAAAACTCAAGCGCTTTTTACTCCGGCATCAACCTGCAGGCCAATAAACCATTCTGTTCATACAGAAATCAAACGAAGAAGCAGTCAAAGCCCTCAAAGACCTAGAGATGAAATGATTCAGTAACGTTATCCAGTTTGTGTTTCCCGGTCTTTGTTTTGTGCGTGCTTCTCTTTCCTCTGCTCACATCCAACATCATTTGACTTGAAGCAGAAAGAAACAACAAAGACTTTCTGAGACATGAGACAGACATGTTGAATTTTGGTTTCTCTCAGGTCGCTTTCACACACCTGCAGTTTGGTTCATTTTGGGGGGAAAACATTGACTTCTAACACGTCTCATGTTCAGGCTAAGTGGTGAAAAGTACGATTGTGATAGTCACGTATTCAAAAGGCTGCATGAACTGTTCTCTGAACCCTTTTTCTGTTCATATCCTCATCACTGATCAGTGTTTACGGTGCATGAACGCACCAGTGGTCATCCCCAAAGTATCATCACATTACAGATATCGATGCACCGATTCAAAAACTACAACTCAGTTCTGTCACTAAAGAGAAGCAAAGACCCCTTTTCCCACGGGACCTTATTTTCGGAAAAACGTAAAGTATAACACAGTGAGAAAAGACCTGATCGGAAAGACTAGACACCCAAAAAGTATTGTATTCGGTACCGAGATTAAGTCACACAGGTACTTCATGACGTCACCACCGCTAAGCTTAAGGTTGCTAATGTTGGCCGTGATGACGTTTAGTCGTCTCATTTAGGCACTTGTTAGCAACCAACGTTTTTAAATCCACCAGTGGGGAATTTTCTGATGTATTTTATGTCGTAGAACAAAATCTCTTCAGCTCGTGTTAACCACAGACCTTGTTTTAAGCTAACGACCAAAACCAGGAAGAGCTAAAATGCTGACTCATTCAGGGTTAAAGACTCAGGATAGCTTCATTTTTGTTGTACCGCAAGGAAAACGTAATCACTGCCTTATTTCAGACCAAAAACACATTCTAAAAACCATTGACTTCCACACCAGGTGACAGGAAGTGGTAAAATGCGGACTCATTTCAGGGTTTAGGACTCATTCCTGCACCACTTTTAATAAAAATGTACATATTTTTTCTGTAATAAGGTCCTTTAAGGAAAGGGATATCGCCTCTCTTCTCTGATCTGGAACAAAGCGTCACTAAAGATTTAAAGACGCCGAGTTTAACAGCTGCCGTCTTTCAGAAATCTAACTCACGTTTAACCACCAGAGAGGCGTTCACTGCCCTACGGTAACAATCAGTCATCTCCCAGAGGCAGGTTGATGCCCTAACCTTTGATCTTTCCCCCTCATCCTCTCGCTCACTGGAGAAAAGGCAACCAGAGAACATTCAAATCATATCAAAAAAAAAAACATTAGTAAACAAATAAATAAGGCTATGACAAAACAATATATATATATTTATAGATATATAAAAAAAAAAAGAAAATGTGCAATGATTCCAGTATCATCTTTACACAAATGTTCACATCTCTATAATAATCTAGAATCTTTTCATTTCTTTATTTATTTGTTTTCCTGCAGGTTTCTTCCCCTCCCAGTACGAAACCATCAGAGGGTAAAAAAAAAAGGGATTCAAAGTAATAAATCCCAGCGTCGGCTCCACTGTGTCTTCAGGGTGAAACTGAAATGACTTCGGACGTAAAAATTAGTCAAGGCGAGCGAAACAAGCGTCCTCAATTTCGTGGTGTGGCTGGGAAAAACTGCATTGCCAGGTTTCAGAAAAAAAAAGAAAAAAATATCCACGAGACATTTTTTGGGCGATGTCGGCTGGGAGTGTTCGTTTCCTCCTACACCCTCTTTTTTTGTTTTGCTATCGTATCTGTGGCTCGGTGGAGGGCTGGTTGGTTAGCACCGCCCGCCTGGCAGTCCCATGGCGATCAAATCTAACTAACACACATCCAAAAAAAAAAAGATATATCCAGAGCAAAACAAACCCCCCAAAAAACCCTTAAGCAGGACAAGAACAATATGGTGGAAAGACAGTTTCACACACACACACTTTTCTCTCTCACACACACACACACATTCTCTCTCACACACCTTTTATCTCTCACTCACACACTTTAATCATTAAAATACTGGAGTCATTTAACCGCTCTATACATGAGCATTTCCCATCCCACTTTCTACACATTTACACTTATTAATGGATTTCTTCGCCTCCTTCGCGCCCCAAAATCTTTACGATCTGAATCCCCCCCACTCCCAATCCTCCCATTTCACTGCAGAGAGGAGGGGCGTAGTAATACTGCATCAGGTGAAACTGCAGAAGAAGAAGAAGAAGAAGGGGGGCGTGGCCTCTCAAGGAGTGGGCGGGGCTTACAAAGCTGCTCAAGCCCACTTTTGTTCTGCAGGATTGTGGGTAATGTCATTCCAGCGATGGTAGAAAATGAAATGTGGAGGAGGAGGTATGTAAATGAGGGGGGCGGGGCTTATTTTTCAGCGGTGTTGTTGGTTGGTTGTTTGTTTGTTTCTCCTGTGGGCGTGTCCTGACCCCAAAGGGGGCGGAGTCTACCTGTCCTTCAGCTCCTGAGTGACGCGTTTAGTGAAGCGTCCGCAGAGCAAACCCATCACGAAGAGCAGCGCCACGCCGGCACCGATCACCGTCAGGATGTAGTTTTTGGACGGAGACGTCATCACCTGCATGGCGAGGTCTGAGAAACCCTCAGCGGGGGCCACCTGACAGGAAGTGAGGAGGACAGGAAGTGAGGAGGACAGGAAGTGAGACAGGAAGTTAGGAGGACAGGAAGTGAGACAGGAAGTTAGGAGGACAGGAAGTGAGACAGGAAGTTA
Organism: Dissostichus eleginoides; assembly: GCA_031216635.1. Lineage (NCBI taxonomy): Eukaryota > Metazoa > Chordata > Actinopteri > Perciformes > Nototheniidae > Dissostichus > Dissostichus eleginoides. The sequence goes on from CM062273.1 coordinate 2,337,543, forward strand.
GGAGGACAGGACGGAGGATTCACATGAGACCACGCCATGCCGCTCATTCAATGAACTCCAAAGATAAAAGCTCCTTTAAATTTATGCAGCTCATTTATATACTTCAAAATAAAAGCATATTTTGTTCTTCAATGCAATTTCAAGCTGATTTAAAACTTATTTAAAGAAGCTAAATGATCAATTACAAAATAAAAGCCAATTTAAAATCAAATTTTGTGCAGCTTCTTAAGTCAATTTCAAAATAAAAGCCAATTTAAAACTGATTTAATTAAGCTTCTTGAGTCAATTTCAAAATAAAAGCCTATTCAAAACTGATTCAATGCAGGATCTTAACTACATTTCAAAATAAAAGCCCATTTCGACCTGATTTGATGCAGCTTCTAAACTCAATTTCAAAATAAAAGCCAATTTAAAATCAAGTTTATGCAGCTACTAAACTCAATTTAAAAAATAAAAGCCCATTTAAAACTGATTTAATTCAGGTGTTTTCAGGTGTGTTCAGAGTGTTCCCAGACGGGTGGAGTTACCTTGGCAGCGTAGCTCCACATGTCGATGCGGTCCTGGAGTCTCTTCTTGCACTCGGGCTGCAGACGCACTCTCTTGTCCTGCAGAGCCTCCATCAGGCACGACATCTCTGAGGACACAAAGCAAACCATCATCTCAGGTGGGGTCTGCACTGTATGATCTACATCCTATGCCACCACACCACACACACACACACACACACACACACACACACACACACACACACACACACACACACACACCACACACACACACACACACACCACACACACACACACACACACACACACACACACACACACACACACACACACACACACACAACACACACACCACACACACACACACACACACACACACAAAATCATCTAAAACCAAATTAATAATATCAGATTCCCTGTTTTTCTTTCTATTTCACGTAGTAAATATATATATGTTTTATGTGATTCTCAGCTGAGGTGCGTTTGTTTTGTTGACTCACGGCGCCCTCGGCCCGGTGGGATGGCGGCACATTGGTGTTTGATGTCCAGAGCGCAGGCGGTGTGGAGGACGGGGTCAACAAAGATGTCCGCCTTACTCTCCTTCAGCATGTTCAACACCTCCTGCAGGAGAAACAGGACGGAGAGGGAAGACAAGGAGGGTTTAAGAAGTGAAGGGAGGTTAGGATTTAAAGGAAGCATCGATATTGCATTTGTAGCAACTGTAAGGTTAATTGTCTGCCTGCACATGCATGTTTATGCCACAAGGGGCAGTTCAAGCTATTGTTTATCATTGTTTTATTATGTGCTCCGGACTCTGAGGAAAATATTCGTAGTGGCCAAACGGCGGTACTACAACTTCAGCGTCCGTGACGTCACTGGAGCCAGAAATACTTTTTCCCATTGACTAACATGGGGAAAGAGACGTCTGTAAATCAAAACTAAATGAACTACCCAGCACGAACACTTGTGTAACCTTTATTAGAATCTTTAGGTCCTTAAAGTTGTAAAATGCACTAAAAGCTGAATCCAGATTTATTTTCTCTCTTCATTCATTCTATTGAGCAGAGAGCGGGAGATCGGGGGCGGGGCTTAATGACAGAGGGCGGGGCTTAAGGGGAAACTCAACTACGCTCTATGAGCTACATACGGATACTTCTGCTCTGACAGCAAGGCATGATGGGTAATCTGTGACGTTTTGCTCTCGAGAATGTCAGGCCATTTTGTCTTCATGCGCCAATGAGCAGCTCTCATAGGAAAGAACAAGCCCCGCCTCCAACGCTGTATCCAGTTCTTATTAAACATCCATGGTGAAGATGCTGCAGATGCCGACATCTTGCCTATGTGTCTGTTCACTCGTGAAGTTCATACATCTATTCTACACTTGTAATTATGTTGCAGTCCGAGCGCTGTAACACATTAGCAATACGATTTGCAATACTAGAGGTAATGATAATTGTTGATCATTATTCCCGTCATCATTAATTAAGTTTA
>CM062273.1:2344539-2399539 GCA_031216635.1 Dissostichus eleginoides
GTTAGTCTTTACAAAACATCAAGATGATTCTACACTGAAGAGAAGAGACTCAGATCAGTTGGGATTTAACAGAGAAAGGGTTGGCTGCTGAACCGCAGGTCCTTCCTTCCTGCAGCGGCAGAGAAGGCAAAAGTACTCACATCCTTTCCTCAAGTAGAAGTACAGATACTCGTGTTTAAAAATACTCTGGTGAAAGTAGAAGTACAGACTAAACTTCTTTACTCAAGTAAAAGTAAAGAGGGCTTTGAAATGTACTTCAGTAAAAAGTACCCATAACTAGCAGCTGTTTTAAAGAGTACCTGACCTCCCTTTATATTAATAGAACAATAATGTCATTGTTAGCTAATGAATGTTTCCATGCTGAACAACGGCAACATGACAACGTTTTCATTGGTCCCTCTTCTTTAGAGAAGACCAGGAAATGATGGATACACGGATCGTGTTCAAATCAATAGGCACGCAATGACTCTAAATAATAATGATCACGCCACCAAACACACATTCAAACTAAAGGAACCAGCCTGTTTGGAACATGGAAGAAGTAGAAAGTACAGGTATTTGTGTTCAACATGTAAGAAGTAGAAAGTACAGGTATTTGTGTTCAACATGTAAGAAGTAGAAAGTACAGGTATTTGGGTTCAACATGTAAGAAGTAGAAAGTTCAGGTATTTGTGTTCAAAATGTAAGAAGTAGAAAGTTCAGGTATTTGTGTTCAACATGTAAGAAGTAGAAAGTACAGGTATTTGGGTTCAACATGTAAGAAGTAGAAAGTTCAGGTATTTGTGTTAGAAATGTAAGAAGTCAAAGTAAAAAGTCATCAGAAAATAAGTAGTGGAGTAAAGTACTGATACCAGAAACATGTACTTAAGTACAGTAACGAAGTATTTGTCCTCCACTACTTCCCACCCCTGTGCAGCGGTCAGACTGTACAGCCAGCACAGCCCCTGGTAGACCTCCAAACACATAGACTGGAATACCCCTGATGTGCAATAACACTGTCTGTAAATAGAAAACTTTTTGCAAGGGCAATATACCCTCCTACTGCTACTAAATGTCCCCGTTGTGGGACAAATAAATGACTTCTGATTCTGAATTAACCATCAGCTATCAATACATAATGTCTCATTAGCATATTTAAACGTAGCGAAACAGAAAACTTGTAATATAAAAAGGAAAGGCGTTAAAGTCAGCAATGAAGTGGGGAAGTTTCATGGTGATATTGGAAATGTTTTAACCCATTCACCTGCAGTGCCTCCTATATACTGAAACCTGCTTTTAACATTCGGGAACCCAGATTCCTTTAGTTTTTAACGACTTAAAGCCTCCCTCTTTCCTCTTTCTCAACTTTGCTCAGTGTCTTCTGGACTGGCCGGTGGAAACTGTGTGTTGGCGGCTAACATTATAATTCAGTTCCCAGTCTGAAACCTCAGGAGGAGTTTTAGGGACGGGAACTGACCGAAAAACGTCTAAAAAAAACTCCTGGAAACAGTCCAGGAGTTTTTACTGGTTTTTTTGAAAGCTGCAGATTCAAAGTGCAAATTGTTTTTACTTCTTCTTGATATTGGGACACAGTTTGAGGACTTCCTCAATTATAACATTATAATTCAGTTCCCAGTCTTAGTCCGTTTTAGGGACGGGAACTGACCGAAAAACGTCTACAAAAACACCTGGAAACAGTCCATGTTCCACCTTTGAGCTCAGGAAATTGTCACATAATACTCCTCCCAACGGTCAACTTGAAGTCGTTTAGAATAAAAACTTTGGGAGGAAAACAACTCCCAAAGCGAGTAAGTCATCATTTCTTTGCTTCTGTTTTTTGTGTAAAATCTGAGAGAATTTAAGGAGTTTTTTGTCAAGCTGCAGATTGTTTTTACGTGTCTTACTTCTTCTTGATATTGGGACACAGTTTGAGGACGTCCTCCTTGCAGGCCGTCTTGAACTTGTAGGAGAAACGGAAATCTTTGATCTGAATCTGTAGAGGAACAGACAAAAAGAGCTTGTTAGAAAGACGATAAAATGGTTGCAGAATCATTCAGGGATGGAAATATACTCATATTGTTACGGTATTACACGTAGAATTAGAGAAATGCAAAGTATTCCCAGCTCTACATGGAAGAGAACTCTCTGCTCTATAGCTTCTCTATGAATAACATTAATATTTAACTTAATATTCAATTAACTACACTCTTAAAGGTCACATATCATGCTATTTTTAGGCAATAGCATAGGTCTCAGATATATAAAAATATATAAAAAACATGTCTATGAAGTGTTTTGCTCAAAATACCAAACAGATCACCCATTCTAGCCATGCCTCATATCCCTCTATTTCACTTCCTGTTTCAAAAGTGCTGATTCAGGGTATAAAACTTTAAAAAATAAAAAAGGAGGGGTCTGAGCTCATGCAGGACCCGGCAGCTACTGTCTAAACTAAATACTGCCGTGATGAAACGCCATATCATGGATTATCAAGGATTATTTCTGAAACAGTATGGAGCTCAAAGGCTTTCTCTCTTGCCGGTTATACCACAAGGTGAGTTCCTTTTTATTTCCTGCTTCTTCACACACATGCTCTCCAGTACAGGTTAGCTCTGAGTGTTAGCGATGCTAATGTAAACACCGACCATATTACGTCCAAAACAGTCGGGCATTGTTTCTGATAGCAACGTTTCTGATAGGGCCGTGGATCCACATTTCAGATATTACGTCGTAAATTGTTCATTTCTACTCTTCTGTGGACAAAACCAGCTACAAATGCCAAAAAGCATTTTACCTATGTGTGAGGTTTTTTCTTATTACTATATTTAGTTCTAGGTCACATGAAAAGAAAATGGTTTTCTATATTTTTATATGGTTTTTCTATAAAATATAGAAGAAAATGTGTCCCAAAGACATCATGCAAGTAGATTTCAGACCCACTCACACAAAGTCTTTGGGCACTCTTTTTTCCCCTAAATATATAAATATATAAACACACAATTTCATCAACAGAATTTATTTGTTACAATGAGGCTAAACAAAAATAGTGTCTATTAAATGTCTTCCATATACATTGTCTTTGTTATGCCTTGTTATGTTTTGTTGTTTTTTAAATTTGGGATCAATAAAGTACCTTTTGTCTTTTCTACATGCAGCCTTGCACATAGAGAAACCCTCAAAGAGTTAACATCATGCTAACATCATGCTAATGTTGTGCTAACATCATGCTAATGTCATGCTAACTCATCTGAACGCGTGTGCTCACCAGCTGGAAGTGCGTCACTCCCACCGAACATTTCTCGTTCATCTCCTTCTGATGTTTGTTCTGCACCAAACACTCCATCAGATCCCCCGTGTTGATCTGGTTATCAGCCACCTCCTGAAACACACACACACACACGCACAGAGAGACACACACACACACACACACACACACACACACAGAGAGACACACAGAGAGAGAGACACACGCACAGAGACACACACACACACACACACACACAGAGAGACACACAGAGAGAGAGACACACACACACAGAGAGACACACAGAGAGAGAGACACACGCACAGAGACACACACACAGAGAGAGAGACACACAGCGACACACACACACAGAGAGAAAGAGAGAGAGAGAGAGAGAGAGAGAGAGAGAGAGAGAGAGACACACAGAGAGAAAGAGACACACACACACACACACACACACAGAGAGACACACCCCCAGACACACACACACACACAGAGAGAGAGAGACACACACACACACACACAGAGAGACACACACCACAGAGAGAGAGAGAGAGAGAGAGAGAGAGAGAGACACACACACGTACACACAGGACACATTAAATCGTTTCTACCTGAGATAAAACTACTATTTAACACCTGATCATCACGTTTAAAAAAACAACAATTACTCTCCTGCAACATTGGCGTTATACACATACAACTAAACATGAATCAGAGCGACAGATCTCTTGTTTTTGATGCCGTTGAGGTACACTTTATCCACTAATGTTCTCCGCTCAGACTCACGTGGCAGTAGGTCTGGATCACAGGTTCACACGCCTGCATCAGCAGCGCCTCGATCTGAATATCCTGAGGACACAACACGAACACTTTAGTAAAACGAAACTCCTCACACTTGTTGGAGCTATATTTTGATATTATTTAATAGTTAAACATTTATTTTCTCGCTGTTTTTGTTTATAGTAAATATAATATTATTTAGTGTTATTATAAGTTAGTTAAAGTAGTTTTATGCTTGTATTTTGAAGGTATATTTGGGCCCCTGGTGTAATTGTATATATTGGAGACAGGGGGTGATTCAATTTCTACACTACACTACTCTACTCTACTCTACTCTACTCTACTCTACTCTACTCTACTCTACTCTACTCTACTCTACTCTACTCTACTCTACTCTACTCTACTCTACTCTACTCTACTCTACTCTACTCTACTCTACTCTACTCTACACGACACGACACGACACGACACGACACGACACGACACGACACGACACGACACGACACGACACGACACGACACGACACGACACGACACGACACGACACGACACGACACGACACGACACGACACGACACGACACGACACTACTCTACTCTACTCTACTCTACTCTACTCTACTCTACTCTACTCTACACTACACTACACTACACTACACTACTCTACACTACTCTACTCTACTCTACTCTACTCTACTCTACTCTACTCTACTCTACACTACACTACTCTACTCTACTCTACTCTACTCTACTCTACTCTACACTACTCTACTCTACTCTACACTACTCTACACTACTCTACACTACTCTACTCTACTCTACACTACACTACACTACTCTACTCTACACTACACTACTCTACTCTACTCTACTCTACACTACTCTACACTACACTACTCTACTCTACACTACACTACTCTACTCTACTCTACTCTACTCTACACTACTCTACTCTACTCTACTCTACACTACTCTACTCTACACTACTCTACTCTACTCTACTCTACACTACTCTACTCTACACTACTCTACACTACTCTACTCTACTCTTTTTCTCGCTTATACAACTTTAAAAATAAGGTACAACAACTTATGTCCATGTTTATATATATATATATATATATTATATATATATATATATATATATTTAGTTTTTGAGCACATGGGACACATTTGATAGAACAACAGGAGTCCCAAAGATCTTATGAGAGTAGATTTCTGACAATTTCTTCGTTTGTCCACCCTCCCTTACACTGTAAAGCGTCTTTGAAAAGCAAAAATATAAACTATTATTATTATTATTATTATTATTATTATTATTACTGCTACAGGAAACACAGAGTCTCTTCTTCATGCAGAGTGTTCAGAGGTGGGAAGTAGTGGAGTACAAATACTTCGTTACTGTACTTAAGTACATGTTTCTGGTATCAGTACTTTACTCCACTACTTAGTTTTCTGACCACTTTTTACTTTGACTTCTTACATTTTGAACACAAATACCTGTACTTTCTACTTCTTACATTTTGAATACAAATACCTGTACTTTCTACTTCTTATATTTTGAATACAAATACCTGTACTTTCTACTTCTTACATTTTGAATACAAATACCTGTACTTTCTACTTCTTCCATTTTCCAAACAGGCTGGTTCCTTTAGTCTGAATGTGTGTTTGGTGGCGTGATCATTATTATTTAGAGTCATTGCGTGCCTATTGATTTGAACACGATCCGTGTATCCATCATTTCCTGGTCTTCTCTAAAGAAGAGGGACCAATGAAAACGTTGTCATGTTGCCGTTGTTCAGCATGGAAACATTCATTAGCTAACAATGACATTATTGTTCTATTAATATAAAGGGAGGTCAGGTACTCTTTAAAACAGCTGCTAGTTATGGGTACTTTTTACTGAAGTACATTTCAAAGCCTCTTTACTTTTACTTGAGTAAAGAAGTTTAGTCAGTACTTCTACTTTCACCAGAGTATTTTTAAACACGAGTATCTGTACTTCTACTTGAGTAAAGGATGTGTGTACTTTTGCCCTCTCTGGTTGCATTGTGGGTAGGAGTGTTGCATTGTGGGTATGATGAGCTGTTACCTCTGACTCCAGCTCCGTCAGGTTCCCCACCACGTCCCTGCAGTCGGACACCAGCTCCTCCAGGTGGTCCTGCAGGCACTCCAGCTCCTGGCCCGGGTCCGTCTTCTCGCTGCACCATTTCCCCAAATCTGTCATACAGCGGCGCTGCAGCTCCGGGTCCAACTTCACGTCCAGCGCCCTCTGGTGGAGGATCCGCTGCACCTCCACCTTACAGTCCCTGGAGAGCTGCACACACATTTATTTTTTTTATATTTCTATTGCACATTGTTAATTTTTCTTCATATAAAGTATCTTATTTATTTAAATCTATTTAAATTTATTTTATTGATTTTATTTGTATCTTTGATTTCATCCTAAAATAAAGCAACTGTCACACAGCTACATTTTCCCAAGCATAAATAAAGTATTTTGGCTCCGATTCTGATGTATAAAATGTATTTATTGCAATGTTTATTTACTGATTTTTTCAAGGCATTCAAATATTTTTTAAAGAAACGAGAGATAGGGCAGCCATGCATTTAATTGAATGTTTAAATGTTTATGACTTGCACTTTAAAGGTAGGGTAGGTAAGAATGGAGAAACCAGCTCGAGTGCGCTAGAATTTGAAAGTACACAACCGGAAAAAATCTGCCCCTTCCTTCAGACTTCCTCACAGAGCCCCTAATCCAACACACACGAACGCGCACATGACCAATGAGGGCACGAGATAAGTTTGTGCACAGATGGAAGGCTGACAGGCAGGTAGGCCATCCAGTCATTTTAGCCGGGCCGGCTCAGATGATTGGTCGTGCTTTTTACAGCGCCACGGCTTCCACAGATGAAATTTTTTTAATGTATTTATTGTCAAAGCATTTAATATATTCATTGCTATCGGGATGTTAAGAGCATTCCATGGAATATAACAACAAGTGTTTCTGAAGTGAATTACCTACCCCACCTTTAAGTGTCCTTGTTTTAAAAGCTGGTGTCTTAACACAGAAGCTCCTAACTTTATTTTAGAGACGTGATTGGATGTAACTGAACAAAATATGGACTACAGATCAAAGACTTCGCTGCTTTTAAGAAGTTTCTAAAGAATTAAAATACTATTTTCTTTAATGAAACCATCTATCTGAGTGGAGGATCACTTTAAGCAAAGTTAACACATTTCATTTAATCAGAAACTTAATTTAATCCAGTTGATTAATCCGTGTATCCATTGATTATCACATCACAGTTCAGCAGCACTTTTACTCCCACATGCTCCGAGATTACACAACAATTACAGACATCAGGACAGAAGCGTCCAGTTCCCTGTGATTTAATTTGATTTATCACCACCATCATCATCATCACCATCATCATCATCTGTAGTGTTGGACGTACTCACAGTAAAACCTCTCTTTCCTGCTTCAGACTTCCCACTGACGAGCTAGGAGAATATTCTCCGGTTAGTGAGGAAGTTCAGAAAAGTCCCTCGATATATTTACTTCATGATTTCTGCTGCTAAGACTTTGGCCACAAATCCAGCGTGATGGACGGGATCAGCCTTTAGTTTGTGGTGCTCGACATCTTCTGAACCAATAATACATTTTGAAAATTGCATTGCAAACATTGAATACTGCTTTCTATTCCTCCATCTTGTGACTGTGTAACTCCCTCTCTTGGATATCAGCATGTGAAGGACACTGTTCAGGAACTAGTTGATGCTCTGTATGTGATGACTACTTCCATTCTGGAGAGGATCAGAAATACATGGATCCTGAGATTGAAGCTCAAGCCGGTGACGAGGGATTAGTAACATTTTAAAGTATTCAGAAAAAGTCATAATTTTGAGAAAAAGGTCATAATTTTGAGAAAAAGTCATAATTTGGAGATTTTCGAGAAAAAGTCAATAGGCGCATTCACCGTTTAGTTCCGTTAGTACCCCTTATGTTGCGTTCACACCAAAAAGAGTACTAAGTGCCGGGAACTTTTACCCCCATTTTTAGTGCCTGCTGAGAGGTGGTACCAAAAAAGTACCAAAAAAGTACCAATTTCTATTGGCTGGGCGAATTGCAAACCACGCCCCGTAAAACTCTGAAAAGTTTTGTGAAGCCGCCATTGTATTTTTGGCATTAGCATTATTAGCATTAGCATTAGCCCTGCGCACCAACGGAGAGAGAATAACTTATGGCAACACAAAAAAAAACATGGGAGCGGTGGAGATGAGGAGGTGTCGGCGTTCTGGCGATTTACTCGGAAGGCTTCAGTAGAAGCTGCTGGGAGTCCCAGCAGCTTCTACTGAAGCCAGTCCCCAACTCCGGGGACTTCCGGCCGGGGACTTCGGGTGGCAGTATATGCCGTGAAGTTGTTTGCGGCCTGCCAGTAAACCCAAAGCAGAAGAAGACGAAGTGACGTCAGCGGCTCATTTGCGTAATCTTCCTCAGGGAACTTATTTCCTGTGAACGCGATTGGTACTTAGTGCCCTGGGGTACTAAGTGCCGGGGCACTAAGTGCCGGCACTAAGTGCCGGCACTAAGTACGGCAAAGTACTTAGTGTGAAAGCGGCTATTATTTTTGAGATTTTGAGGAAAAAGTCAACAATTTTTAAAATTTTGAGGAAAAAGTCAACAATTTTGAGATTTTGAGAAAAAAAGTCAGGATTTTGAGAAAAAAGTCAGTATTTTGTACATGACAGGATGTATGATTACAAGAACCGGTATTCCTCCATCTTGTGACTGTGTAACTCCCTCTCTTGTATATCAGCATGTGAAGGACACTGTTCAGGAACTAGTTGATGCTCTGTATGTGATAACTACTTCCATCAGGATCAGAAATACATGGATCGGTGACGAGTGATATTTTTCTAACATTTTGTTTTGTGTACCTTGTACGGCGACCTTGAGAGCCTTGAAAGGCGCCTTTATGAATAAAATGTATTATTATGGTGAACTCACCCGGCGGCCCTGGTCCACGGAGCGGTATGCGTGTCGGTAGAGGCAGGAGAAGATGGCGCCGGGCGGCATCATCTCGCTTGTCTCGTTCCAGCCATGAGTGTGACAGAGCCGGGCGGCGTCGCCCTGACACTTCCTGTACAGGATGGGGTCCAACCTGGGAGCAATATTAAAGGTCACCTATTATGCAAAGTCCACTTCTTCATGTCTCTTCTACATCAACATGTGTCCCCTCTTCTTCATGTCTCTTCTACATCAACATGTGTCCCCTCTTCTCCATGTCTCTTCTACATCAACATGTGTCCCCTCTTCTTCATGTCTCTTCTACATCAACATGTGTCCCCTCTTCTTCATGTCTCTTCTACATCAACATGTGTCCCCTCTTCTCCATGTCTCTTCTACATCAACATGTGTCCCCTCTTCTTCATGTCTCTTCTACATCAACATGTGTCCCCTCTTCTTCATGTCTCTTCTACATCAACATGTGTCCCCTCTTCTCCATGTCTCTTCTACATCAACATGTGTCCCCCCTTTCCCCTGAATCTCCTCCTAGAGCACCATTGTGTTCTTTTTAACCAAATCTCTCTCAGAGGGGCGTGGGGAGGGGCTCCTTATTTTCATCTAAAGTAACAGACAGAATCAGCACTTTGGAAACAGGGCTGAAACAGAGGGGATTATGGGATGCTGCAATGATCTGTTTGGTGTTTCAGCCAATCAGAGACAGGTTCTGTATATATCTGAGACCTATAATAAAGTAATGAAAAACAGTATAATAGGAGACCTTTAAGGATTAGTCATAAAAGCTGTTGTTTTTATCCTGTGATGAAGAAAGGGGAGGAGGAGGAGGACTTACTTCCAGTCTCTTGCGATGAAGTACTGCAGCTCCAGCAGGCGGTGCTCACAGTCCTCCACCATCTTCTCCGTGTACAGATGCTCCATCAGACACGACAGGATCCTGCAGCACAAATACACACATTTTAACTATTGTGACGACTCCTGCATTACACCTTCCAGTATATATAGTGTGTCTTATTTCTAACACTCCCTTTTGTCCTTGAAGGCAACACATGATTGAGATCACCTGGCTCCAGGTAAAAGATCCATTATCTTGTACAATATAAGACGAGCACAAGTTTCAGGTGTGGGCCATATTACATTATACTTGTATCTGCTGAGGGCCGATTAAAAATGGACCACGGGCCGCATTTGGCCCCCGGGCCGTAGTTTGGACACCCCTGCACTACATCATGCTCACACATCCACATCTACTGATATTACTGACTCACTCACTCACCTCATGTTTGTTGGATTAATTATAATAAATACCTTTCTTTACGTCATGTGCTTTTTAAGTACATTTTTGTATCGAGATTTTCTTCGGGCGAATATGTATGTCTTATATGGTCGTTCTAATAAAGTTTTTGAATCTTAAATGTAGTGTTTCTCCTGTCTCACATGGGGTCTCCGCTGCGGATGTGTTTGCAGGCCGTCTGCAGTATTAGCAGAAACAGTAGTAGTAGCAGGAGTAGTAGTAGTTGTATTAGTAGTAGTAGCAACAATAGCAGAAACAGTAGTAGTATTATTAGCAGTAGTAGCAGTAGTAGCAACAATAGCAGTAGCAGGAGTAGTAGTATTAGTAGTAGCAGTATTAGCAGTAGTTGTATTACTAGCAGTAACAGTAGTAGTAGTAGTAGTAGCAGTAGTAGCAGTATTAGTAGCAGTAGCAGTATTAGTAGTAGCAGTAGTAGCAACAATAGCAGTAGCAGGAGTAGTAGTATTAGTAGTAGCAGTATTAGCAGTAGTTGTATTACTAGCAGTAACAGTAGTAGTAGTAGCAGTAGCAGTATTAGTAGTAGCAGTATTAGCAGTAACAGTAGTATTAGTAGCAGTAGTAGTAGTATTAGCAGTATTAGTAGCAGTATTAGCAGTAACAGTAGCAGTATTAGCAGTCACAGTATTAGCAGTAACAGTAGCAGTATTAGCAGTATTAGTAGCAGAATTAGCAGTAGCAGTATTAGTAGCAGAATTAGCAGTAACATTAGCAGTAGCAGTATTAGCAGTAACAGTAGTAGTAGCAGTAGCAGTATTAGCAGTAGCAGTAGCAGTATTAGCAGTATTAGCAGTAACAGTAGTAGTAGCAGTAGCAGTATTAGCAGTATTAGCAGTAGCAGTATTAGCAGTATTAGCAGTAGCAGTATTAGCAGTAGCAGTATTAGCAGTAGCAGTATTAGCAGTAGCAGTAATAGTGTTTCTCCTCTCTCACATGGGGTCTCCGCTGCGGATGTGTTTGCAGGCCGTCTGGATGACCGACTCGCACGCCTCGTTCAGAGCTCGGTCGATCCGGTAGTCTGATCCGGGGTCAGCCTCCTGGATCAGAGTCTGGAGCTGAGGAGGGACGACAACAACAACAACAACAACAGCATGAACATAGAAAACAACAACAACAAAACAATACAACTCTGGTAGGTGCTGGTCTTTGTAACGCACGGTTTAAGTGACTTAATAAGTGGGTCAAAGCTAATTTTTTTTTTTTAAACACGGGACGATGATGAGACGTTAAAACGTGCCTTATTGAGTTAGAGTTAGCAAAGACAACAAAATAAGTGAATAAGCAGGCTCACAGAATAAAAAATAAAATAATAATAACTTTAATTTCTCTGACTGATTCTGCTGTTTTGCCTTAAAATTTCAAACATTTCCAAGAGTTTCAAAGACGGTTGAAACAATAAAAATAGTCTCAAACGTCATTGAATAATTTATAAAAAAATAATATTTTCTTTGACTTAGCTAGGACTCAAACACCCAGACTTTGAGTCATTTTAATAATGACAAAAAATGTAAGGATGGGATCCAGAACTGACTCTAAACTGAGAATTCTTTACGAAAAATGATTTCTGAAAGCCTTTTTTATTAAAGTTACTCAACTTGTAGAACTGGTCTCAGCTTAAATAAAACATTAGTGATTCAGCAAAATGTAATCTCTTCACCAAAATGATAAAATGCTGAGTAACATCCGCCGTCACAGACTGAAAACTCACCAATTTCGACCGCAAATATATCTCTCTCTCTTCTGTACGTAGCATTTAGACATGTTTGACTTTAAGTGAGGCTAATGCAGTAGCACTTAAATCAGGTTGGGCTTATACACTAATAGACTTATATTATAAACTTTGAGTTTGTTCCTTCAGGGTTGATTGCACTTACTGTAAGTCACATTGAAAGAAGGCATCAGCTAAATGTAATATAACATGACAAAGCATTTCCTTTTGATGCATTCAAAGTCTTACCGCTCTAAGATGAACAACCCCTAACCATCCCAGTCCCCTGCTATTTATTTAATGTTTTACTCAATTATTTGCCTCTCTTGTTTGTTTGTTTACCATGTAAAGCGGCCTTGGGTCCCTTGAAAGGCGCTATACAAATGTAATCTATTATTATTATTATTATTAATACCACCTGATGCATGGTACCACAGAGAGAATACCCTTAATAAAAACACCATAGTGACATAATTAAGCCTGGGGTTTTTTCCACGTATAGACAGAGGTGGGAAGTAGTGGAGTACAAATACTTCGTTACTGTAAATGCCGACTCACCGCCTGCTGCAAGACACTAATTGTTTGCATGGTACAACAGCGACTAAATCCTTCAGAAAACCACCAACAGTGACATAATTAAGCCAGGTTTTTTTTCCACATATCGTTAACATAAAAGCCGACTCACCGCCCGTTGGCAGTTGGGGTCGATGGCCCCCATGTCCCCCCGCCCGACCCTCATCAGGCAGTGCAGCGTCCGGCCCTTACGGTGCAGGCCGGAGCAGTGGCCCTCGATCTCACTGCGACAGTGAAGCACGATCTCAGGGCTCAGAGAGAAATCCTCCATCAGCATCCGCCGGTAATCCATCATCTCACCCTGACACTCTCCGCTCACCACGCGACCTGCAACACACACAGGAAGAAACACACACACAGGAATAAACACACACACACACACACACACACAGGAAGAAAAACTGTAAGAAACACTCAACCCGTAGTATTTTAAAAGATATCCATCCAACTATATTTCTATAGCACATTTAAAAACAACCGAGTTGACCAAAGTGCTGTGCACTAATAAATATATTAAATTACAGATAAAACCACACTTAGAGCCACAGGCTGAAAATAGCAGTAGTAGTATAAGTAGTAGTAGTAACAGTAGTAGTATTAGTAGTATTAGTAGTAGTAGTAACAGTAGTAACATTAGTAGTAGTAGTAACAGTAGTAGTAGTAACAGTAGTAGTAGTAGTAGTAACAGTAGTAGTAGTAACATTAGTAGTAGTATCAGTAGTAGTAGTAGTAGTAGTAGTAGTAGTAGTAACAGTATTAGTAACAGTAGTAGTAGTAGTAACAGTAGTAGTAGTAACAGTATTAGTAACAGTAGTAACAGTATTAGTAGTAGTAACAGTAGTAACAGTATTAGTAACAGTAGTAGTAGTAACAGTATTAGTAGTAACAGTAGTATCAGTAGTAGTAACAGTATTAGTAACAGTAGTAGTAACAGTATTACTAACAGTAGTAGTAGTAGTAACAGTATTAGTAGCAACAGTAGTATCAGTAGTAGTAACAGTATTAGCAACAGTAGTAACAGTAGTAGTAGTAACAGTATTAGTATTAGTAGTAACAGTAGTATCAGTAGTAGTAGTAGTATCAGTAGTAGTAGTAGTAGTAACAGTAGTAGTAGTAACAGTAGTAGTAGTAACAGTATTAGTAGTAACCGTAGTATCAGTAGTAGTAGTAACAACAGTAGTAACAGTAGTAGTAGTAGTAGTAACAGTAGTAATAGTAGTATTAGTAGTAGTAGTAGTAGTAACAGTAGTAGTAGTATCAGTAGTAGTAGTAGTAGTAGTATCAGTAGTAGTAGTAGTGACAGTAGTAGTAACAGTAGTATCAGTAGTAGTAACAACAGTAGTAACAGTAGTAGTAGTAGTAACAGTAGTAATAGTAGTATTAGTAGTAGTAGTAGTAACAGTAGCAGTAGTAGAAGTATCAGTAGTAGTAGTAGTAACAGTAGTAACAGTAGTATCAGTAGTAGTAGTAACAGTAGTATTAGTAGTAGTAACAGTATTAGTAGTAACAGTAGTAGTAACAGTAGTAGTATCAGTAGTAGTAGTAACAACAGTAGTAATAGTAGTAGTAGTACTAGTAACAGTAGTATTAGTAGTAGTAGTAGTAGTATCAGTAGTATTAGTAGTAGTAACAGTATTAGTAGTAACAGTAGTAGTAACAGTAGTAGTATCAGTAGTAGTAGTAACAACAGTAGTAATAGTAGTAACAGTAGTAGTAACAGTAGTAGTATCAGTAGTAGTAGTAACAACAGTAGTAATAGTAGTAGTAGTACTAGTAACAGTAGTATTAGTAGTAGTAGTAGTAGTATCAGTAGTAGTAACAGTAGTAACAGTAGTAGTAGTTGTTGGGGAAATATTTTTCCAAGGCCCATAACTTTGACCCAGTGTATCAGTTCATTCTGTCCTGACTGAGCACACGCACCTGTAACCTTGGCTGCTGTGCTCTCAGTGTTCTGTCTCCCTGTTCCTGCCTGTTGGCGTCAGCTGATAGAGGTGTTATGATTCTATCTTGTTATGCACAATGTTGATTATTCTCTCTGAACTAGCTAAATACATGGGTCTGGGGGAGAGTTCTTCAGAATTGACGTGGCAACTCTACCGTGAAGTCAGAACCTCTGGCTCTTGGACTTGTTTTGTGAATTCTCCGGCCGAAGCTCCTAATAAACCATCAGTGTTTGACATCAAAGCTCCAGCTCTCCCCGTGTCTCCTTCCTGAGTCGGTGACTCCCACTGCATTGCTACACAGACGTTTCCCCCACAAGTAGTAGTAACAGTAGTATCAGTAGTAGTAGTATCAGTAGTAACAGTAGTAGTAACAGTAGTATCAGTAGTAACAGTAGTAGTAACAGTAGTATCAGTAGTAGTAACAGTATTAGTAACAGTAGTAACAGTAGTAGTAACAGTAGTAACAGTAGTATCAGTAGTAGTAGTAACAGTAGTAGTAACAGTAGTATCAGTAGTAGTAGTAACAGTAGTAGTAGTAGTATCAGTAGTAGTAGTAGTAACAGTAGTATCAGTAGTAGTAGTAACAGTAGTATAAGTAGTAGTAGTAGTAGTAACAGTAGTATCAGTAGTATCAGTAGTAGTAGTAGTAACAGTAGTATCAGTAGTAGTAGTATCAGTAGTAGTAGTAGTAACAGTAGTAGTAGTAGTAGTAACAGTAGTATCAGTAGTAGTAGTATCAGTAGTAGTAGTAGTAACAGTAGTATCAGTAGTAGTAGTATCAGTAGTAGTAGTAGTAACAGTAGTATCAGTAGTAGTAGTAGTAACAGTAGTATCATTAGTAGTAGTAACAGTAGTATCAGTAGTAGTAGTAACAGTAGTATCAGTAGTAGTAGTATCAGTAGTAGTAGTAGTAACAGTAGTAGTAACAGTAGTATCAGTAGTAGTAACAGTATTAGTAACAGTAGTAGTAGTAGTAGTAACAGCAGTAGTAGTAGTAGTAGTAACAGTAACAGTAGTAGTAGTAGTAGTAGTAGTAGTAGTAGTAGTAGTAACAGTAACAGTAGTAGTAACTGTTCTGTCATTCTAATGACTGACATCTATCTCCTTGACTGCCATGTCCTTAGTGGCCTCTAGGGACAGGCAAGTGCGTTCCTAGTTAAACGTCTGTGTTATGTTTCCGTTCCGCCATTTTGTTTAAGAGCCGCATGGAGAGCAGGTTCCTGACTCTATCTGTCTCCATCCGATTATTTTCACCCTTGAGAAGGCATAATCTGCGAGTACATTTGTTTAGGGAAACATTTTGTATAATGTGCCACTTATATTTTTGCATTTCATGTAACATTGATCTAAATTCATCATATGTAGTTAAGCCATGTATGTAATTGCTACATGACTAGTTATTGTCCCTTATTGGATGTTGGAGTGCCTTTGGTCTATTTTTGGGGAAAAGTACATTGTATTTTGTTGTTATTAGATATTTATACATGTCTTTGTTTGTATCATTTCAGTTTCACACCGCTCCTATTAAAGTACCAAACGTCAGTTCCTGTCTCGGTCATTTTTGGGAGAGTGTTTAGCTCGCTGCATAGCCATGCATCTACACGCGTGGTGAGGGCAGAAGAGTAACAGTAGTAACAGTAGCAGTAACATTAGTAGTAGTAGTAGTAACAGTATCGTAGTAATCCATGTGAAATCCCTGTAGCCTACATATGATGATATCTTAGCTTCTTATGAAGCCCAGGCGAGCCTAAAATGTGAGAAAAGCGCTTAGACCTCAGAGAGTTAATAAATGACTATAGTAACAGAGGAGCTAACAGCTGAGGCCTCGGTTAATGTGAGTAAACGCAGGTGTTTCTGACCTCTGTGCACCGCGCACTGTTGTGCCGTCTTTGTCATTTGCTTTGTATCATTTATATATTTTTGGGATTTATTTACTTACTATTATTATTTTTGTATTGATATATATTTTTTTACCTAATTTATTCATACTTTTTATTACTCTGAAAATTCAATAAATATATATATTAAAAAAACGTATTCTTGAAATTAAAATTAAAATCTGAGGTTAATGATAATAAACGCAGGTGTTTCTGACCTCTGTGCACCGCGGACTGTTGTGCTGTCTTTGTAATGTTCTTTGTATAATTTATATATTTTTGGGATTTATTTACTTATTTATGTTAGGGAATAATTTGCTTAGGTATTCAACCTTTGACACAGTTCATCATTTTCTCCTTTAACTGTCTCCTTTCCAATGGCATAGGTCTACGGCCTTGGGTATTGCTGCTATCTCTCTTAAGGAGGGGCAGCTTGTTGTTGTTTTTATGACCGAGCACAAGCTGACATGAGATTCTTTTTAGGAACGTAGGTTCCCTGGCGCACATTCTTTCTATGGACGACAGCTCCAGTTAGATTCAGGGTGCATATTTGTTTAGTCTCGCTGATAAAGAATGTTGATTATTACACTCTGAACTAGTTAAAACCTGGAGCTACAGAAGAGTTCTTCAGAATTGATTGTGGCATCTCTACCGTGTGGTCAAACCGTGGCCCGTGACTTGTCTTGTGAAATCTCCGGCCGAAGCTCCAAATAAACCGTCAGTGTTTGCCATCAAAGCTCCAGCTCTCCTCGTGTCTCTTTGAGTCCTGACTCCCAATTGCTACAGAAGTTTCCCCCCACAATTTAGATATATTTTTTGACCTAATTTATTTAATAAATATATAAAAGTAAACGTATTCTTAAAAAAAGCTTAAAATCTGAGGTTAATGTGAGTAAACGCAGGTGTTTGGTACCTCTGTGCACGGCGGACTCCAGGCAGAGCAGCAGGTAGCTCAGCCTCGCCTCTCTGGCTCTCGGCACGTTGCTGTCGGCGCTGCAGCGGTATTTCCTCAGGTCTGATTTGCAGGCTTTGGCCAGCGAGTAGCTCACCTTGTAGTCCTGAGCGATGAGTTTCTGCCGGGTGGTGAGGGCCTCGCGGCACTGAGGACACACAGAGGGTCAAATACAGGGTGGGGGAGTCATTTTATATTTATACCCCAAGTGGGACGCATTTGAATGGTTTCAGGTCGGTCAATTTCAGGTACATTTTTATAATTTAACTTAGAAATCTCCAGGAAAACTTGAATATTGAAATTTAACTTTCAAATTAATTTCTTTTAATATATAATTGCCCCTTCTAAAAGTGAATGTATGAAAGGGAAATTACACATAAGGTTATACATGGACGAAATCTAGTAATTAAAAAAATCATTCATCACTATTTAAGCAACACTTTAGCTCTACAGCTTCTTAAAACTGAAGTATTTGTGAATCAATCTCCAGCACTCACCTTCTCAGACATCGCCTCCTCAAACTTGTGATTAAAGAGACATTTGTAAACCCGTCCCTCTCCGGCCAGCGTCTGAAAAGAGAGATAAATATAAATTAACCATTGACTTAAGAAAGAAAACCAAAAGCCATAGCCATAACTCTAGATAACTCTAAAAAGGATGACTTACAACTTCACATTTTAAGGGTTTCTGCAGGATTTCAAAAATGACAAATACATTTTAAAACCCCAAAAAGTTGCTATCTAAAACGGTCTTAACACAAATGACATATTAGTGTTAATAGGAAAGCAAGAGGACTCAAAAGGCACTTTCTTGCATACATCATCAGCTATTATTTTAAAGAAATACATCTGGATGCATTTTAAAATCATCCGTAACTCTATAAAATACTTTTTCCTGTGTCGTCACGTAAATCAAATCAAACTTTATTCGTATAGAACCAATATCACAAAGCACGTTCGTCTCAGCGTTACAGATTAAAAACAGAACAACATTGTATATGATGGAGTTACAGCAAAATGAAGTAACTCCAATGATCATATAATCATTTAGTCTTATACTTTGATTGCCTTTTACTCTGTTAAATTGTATTTGTAGTCTTGTATGTGTTTAACAGAGACGTATGTTAAGGGTTTACATTTCAGGAGGGCAAAGGAAGTAAAAGGTGGGTTTTTAAATGGTTAAATACAAATGAAGCTCAGCGCAAGTTCAACCAGGAAGACCGTCTTTACTCATTCATTTACTATTTCTATGTTACTACTCTCTCTCCTCTCAATAAGTGATCGGGGGCGTCACTCCCCAGCTTAACCAATCACTTCGCTCTATTCTCACAAGCAGCCTATCATAGCGCTCTGCTAACCCTTTTAAAATCTGCTCTCCCCCCTGACAGCTGTCATTTCAGGTGACACGACGCAACCCTCCTCCACCCCCTTTCACCTCCTGTCCCTCTGAATCCAGGGTCAAGCTAAGCCCCTCCCCTTCAGACCGACCCCAACTACCCATTCACCACCACCAGGGTCAAGCTAAGCCACTCCCCTTCAGACCGAACCCAACTATCCATTCACCACCACCAGGGTCAAGCTAAGCCCCTCCCCTTCAGACCGACCCCAACTATCCATTCAGCACCACCAGGGTCAAGCTAAGCCACTCCCCTTCAGACCGAACCCAACTATCCATTCACCACCACCAGGGTCAAGCTAAGCCACTCCCCTTCAGACCGACCCCAACTATCCATTCACCACCACCACCAGGGTCTAGACCCCGGGGGGTTTCATCGGATCGGATCTCCCCTCCCCTCCCGAATGATACTCCCGCACAACGGGGCCTAATCGCCAAAACTCCATGACATTCATTTGTGTATTCCTGGCAATAAATATGTATTCTTACATCAAAACCGTCTCTCCTGATTGAAGGGGGTTTTATGGTTTAATGGTGGGGATGTTTGGATGATGGCTAAGAGAATTTAAGGGTGGGACCAGTTGGCTTTTCTCTCTACTTTATAGTGTGACTGTGAGCTGTGTTCTGGGTCGAAAGATTTTATCCTCTGAGGAGGAAGTAGCTCTGTTCCTGCAGTTGGGATCGATTTCTCTTGTATATCGACTTTCTTTCTTACTTCGTAGCGTCTCTGTTGAAGGCTTGTTTCGCACAAATAAGATACAAATAATTTTAAATTCTCATAACCCCTCAAAGCGCGACATGCGCACTTTGATATTTTCTAGCAATTCAATTTTTTTGAAATTCAACATTTCTCAGGTTTTCACAGAAGAAATCTAAAACGGTCTGAAAATAAATGACATATTAGTGTTAATAGGAAAGCAAGAGGATTCAAAAAGCACTTTCTTGCATACATTATCAGCTATTATTTTAAAGTAATACATCTGGATGCATTTAAAAATCATCCGTTACTCTATAAAAGACGTTTCCTGTGTCGTCAGGTAAGTCCTCACGTTTTCACAGAAGCGCTCGCGGTCCTCTCGGCAGGAGAAGTACAGGTATCTGTCGAGGTGGAAGTCGTCGGAGCTGAGTTCTGCGACCCTCATGATGGACTTCTTGCACTCGTCTTTGATTGGATGAGCCCCCGGCTGCTGCTCCGCCTCCCGGACCAAACCTTTCTCCAGACAGGCGATCACCTCGCCCTGAGAGTGGACGTCCTGAGGGAGGGTCAAAGGTCACAGCGTTAAAATGAGGCGTCAGGTATTGTCATACTTTTTATTTATTTAACAGGGACAGTGCACATTAAAAACCTATTATGCAAAATCCACTTTTTCATGTCTTTTATACATAAATATGTGTTCCCTCTGTGTCAGGTCACAGCGTTAAAATGAGGCGTCAGGTATTGGGATACATCTTTGCTTTATCGGGTTTTTAACTCTCTGAAGTCTAAGCCCTTTTTTCACATGTTAGGCTCGCCTGGGCTTTTTTTGTAAAAATGCTATTAAAACACAAACCCTGTGCTGCACAATCGTTTCTCTAGAACAGATTACAAATCGCCTGAAAATGGTACAAACAAGCGGCAACACCTGTGACGAAGGTGCGGCACTGGGCTTTATCGTGCAATCGAAAGTGAAACTTAAGCTCGCTCCGTTGGGGAGATATTCCCGCGAGAGTGCCGGCGCCAGCGTCGACTTCAGAGGGTTAAACATTGAACACGATTCTTTAGTTTTAACTGTGTGTAGCTTTATAAAGTAAAATCAATCACTTGTTTTAAATCCAATTATTACCAACGGAAACAGGAGAGAGGCGGCCTTCATGAGTGATACACGTTGTTATCCAGGTTATCAGCTCCTGGTTGCACACTCTGTTTTTTTAGATGTACAGCTAATTTTTCAACCGCTTACAGATGTCCCGCCCCTTAGCCTATCACGTACAATAGGCGCTTTCACACCGGAGTACTCTTCCCCCCGAACTAGGCTGATAGGGGGGGAGATTTGGTTTCACACCAAAAAGCATCTGGAACTAGTCCCTAGTTCGTGTGAACCTGTTCACCCCCAGATAGTCCCTGCTAGAGAGGTAGTACTTTCCTGAGGAGGAAATGGTTCGTGGGTGTGTCGGCCGTGCTAACAATTTCTGGTTGGCTGGGCGAATTGCAAACCACGCCCCGTAAAACTCTGAAAAGTTTTGTTAAGCCGCCATTTTATTTGCTCGCATTAGCATTAGCATTAGCCCAGCGCACCAAGGGAGAGAGACTAATTTATGGCAACACAAAATAAAACATGGGAGCGGTGGAGATGAAGAGGTGTCGGCGTTCTGGTGATTTACTCGGAAGGCTTCAGTAGAAGCTGCTGGGAGTCCCAGCAGCTTCTACTGAAGCCTTCCCCAACTCCGGGGACTTCCGGCCGGGGACTTCGGGTGGCAGTATACGCCGTGAAGTTGTTTGCGGCCTGCCAGTAAACCCAAAGCAGAAGAAGAAGAAGTGACATCAGCGGCGTCATTTGCGTAACCCTCCCTCAGTGAACTTATTCCGGTGAGAACGCGATTTACTAGGACAGTTCGAGGGACTAAAGAGTTCGGGGGGACTAACCACCGGGGACAAGTACCGGCTAAGTACTTGGTGTGAAAGCGGCTAATGTGTAAAGAGCACTAGCCAATAGGAGCGAGTGTTCCATAGTGATGTCACTATTAACGGAAGTAAACAAAAGGAGTCCAATGGAGGCCTTTGGGAGAGGGAACACAGGAATGTTAGCCTTTGCAGACCATTTACATGCACTAAAACCTGTCTAACACACTACTGGAGAGGGAAAAGCACATAAAGCAGAATAAGGCCTCTTTAAACAACTGAAAAAACGTTGATATCAAAGTCAAAGTCAGCTTTATTGTCAAAATTACTACATGTGTTATACGTCCAGAAATCTCGAGATATCGTTTCCCGCAGTCCCACAGTGTGACATATATACATAAAACAAAACAAAAAGGGCCTAGATAAACGGGGTATGCAATTTAAAATGTTAATAATATATTTAAAAAGTTCAAAGTACAGTTTCAGTGCAGTAGCAGCAGAGATGGGCAGAAAAGTGACTGGTGCTGGATGAGGGAGGGTTGTGTGTGTGTGGGGGGGGGGGTAAAAGTCCAGGGCCATTTGGGGCAGGGGGGAAAGGTGGGAGGCAGGGTGGAGAGTACAGGGGAGAGATGTCAGAGAGGGGGAGGAAGGGAGGAAGGGAGGGAGGGAGGGAGGGAGGGAGGGGAGAGAGTTCAGCATCCTGACCGCCTGGTGGAGGAAGCTGTTGCCCAGCCTGTTGGTACTCGAGCCGAGGCTGCGGAACCTTCTCCCTGAAGGCAGGAGGCTGAAGAGGCTGTTGGAGGGGTGGGTGGAGTCACCCACGATGCTGAGTGCTTTGCGGGTGACTCAGATTTTCTTATGTGTTTTTTTCCGCCTGGACGTTATTGTCGAGATGAAGTGGTGAATGGTTAATGAGGACAGTTATGCTACTGGGAATTTAATCTCTTTTTATGGTTTAATATCACCTCTAAAACAGGAACGACCGCCTTTATCTGCACTACTGTTGAACCCAAGAACAGCTTCCTCATGTTGTTTTTATGGCTTAGGGAAGATTAGGCCTTGATAGTGCGAGGAGAATAGTTAAAGAAGCCAAATAACAGACATCTGAACGTTTTGTCAACACCTGCATTTTCAGCATTTTGACTTATTTCACACGACACATCAGATTCAAGGACCCAGCGCGGCATAGTTTGAAACAAGGATCAAGTTGATTTACTGTAGCAACACTGGGAATGTTTATTATGACTTTTAGCAGGCTTTACAGACACACATGCCTATTTATGTCTTTAAATATAGCTCAAGAATCAGTGGGACACATGTAGAGAAGACTCAATTGTCCACATCGACTAAAACTACTTGAACAGTTAACCGAAATGTTCCCAGTTTGCAGCATGACAGTTTTATAGCTCCCATTAGAGCAGGGGTGCTCAACCAGTCGATCGCGAGATGTGTCTAAAAATAGAACAACAATATTCTGTTTTATCGTTAATGTCCTATAACATAATCTTCCTGTGCCAGAATAATGCACTTGAACGCATCAAAGCTTTGTGATTGGCGTGACCCCATGTGTCGGGGCGTGGCTGGTGGGCAGTGGGCACTAGTTCGCTGACGTTGTCCGTGTCAACAGGAGTGACAGTCCGCACACACACAAGACCACGATTATGGCAGAAGCAAAAAAGCTCAAAATATATAATTTTCACTCCGAGTAGGAGGATGATTATTTTTTTGTTTATTCAAATTCAAAGTCCATCTGTCTCATCTGCAATGCGAGCGTGGCTTTACCGAAGAAGGGTCATTTAGAGCGGCATTTCAAACCGGTGCACACACGCTACGAGACGGAATTCCCTCCTAATTCTGCCCTACGCTCTTCTGTTCGTTGCGTGCATATGTAACAGAGTTAAACATGTGAATACATCATTATAAGTTTGTGAATGTTTAATTTATAATAAGTTGTGAATTTTAAGAGATGAGATGGTTTCATTTAATATTTTAAGTTTTGTTTCCCGTGGGAACACCGTCCCGTTGCACGTCTTTTTTTACTTCCGGTATGTATTTTCCACCCTCCGCGGACTGGCCATCTGTAGAATCTGGATTATCACAGAACAGCCGGTCGTCAAGGGCCGGCTCGATTCGCTGACGGCCGTCACCGCCCTTAATTTTTAATGTTTTTAAAAGGCATCATTGAAGTTGCACCGACAGAGGTCCGCCGTTTCCCCCGCAGCGAGGCTCAGAGCATGTTTTATATATATTTCTTAGTGTGGTAAGAGATGAGCTCAGTCTGAGTAAACGTGGTCAGTGTAATCTCTGCTGAAATGAGCCGCTGTGACAAATCCCTGATAATGAAGTCGCTGACAAATTAATCATTTGCTCCCAGTTTTAATTGTGATATCCCATAAT
The DNA here is from genome assembly GCA_031216635.1 of Dissostichus eleginoides. Classification (NCBI taxonomy): domain Eukaryota; kingdom Metazoa; phylum Chordata; class Actinopteri; order Perciformes; family Nototheniidae; genus Dissostichus; species Dissostichus eleginoides. The sequence continues at coordinate 2,368,328 of CM062273.1, forward strand.
AAGCGCATGTCTAACAGGCTTACGAGGAGCAGTTTGTCTCAGCAGCGGGAGGAGGAGGAAATGGACTCACACGCTAACAGAAAAGACACACTTTCTCAGGATTTTATTTGTATTTTATTTTGGGTTTTTTCAGTATGGATTGATACTTAAATATTTAACCGTTTGTTAAAGTATTGCTTCTTTTAGCCGCTGTGTTCTGCAGAATATCAGTGATGTGTCAGATGACTCAGCTTATTCTTCTCTGACTTGTTTCCCCAACATGTTTCAACACATATTAACCACATGATGAAGCACGTCTCACAACATTTCACTAGAGAACCAGAAGACACTAATTTAAGATAACCAACATTTACTTTACGTGAAGTCATGTGACCGTGCTGTAGTTCCTTTATAGCCCAACATTAGCCTCCTTTAGCTTAGCGGTGGTGACGTGAAGTCATGTGACCGTGCTGTAGTTCCTTTATAGCCCAACATTAGCCTCCTTTAGCTTAGCGGTGGTGACGTGAAGTCATGTGACCGGGCTGTAGTTCCTTTATAGCCCAACATTAGCCTCCTTTAGCTTAGCGGTGGTGACGTGAAGTCATGTGACCGTGCTGTAGTTCCTTTATAACCCAACATTAGCCACCTTTAGCTTAGCGGTGGTGACGTGAAGTCATGTGACCGTGCTGTAGTTCCTTTATAGCCCAACATTAGCCTTGTTTAGCTTAGCGGTGGAGACGTGAAGTCATGTGACCGTGCTGTAGTTCCTTTATAGCCCAACATTAGCCTCCTTTAGCTTAGCGGTGGTGACGTGAAGTCATGTGACCGGGCTGTAGTTCCTTTATAGCCCAACATTAGCCTCCTTTAGCTTAGCGGTGGTGACGTGAAGTCATGTGACCGTGCTGTAGTTCCTTTATAACCCAACATTAGCCACCTTTAGCTTAGCGGTGGTGACGTGAAGTCATGTGACCGTGCTGTAGTTCCTTTATAGCCCAACATTAGCCTTGTTTAGCTTAGCGGTGGAGACGTGAAGTCATGTGACCGTGCTGTAGTTCCTTTATAGCCCAACATTAGCCGCCTTTAGCTTAGCGGTGGAGACGTGAAGTCATGTGACCGTGCTGTAGTTCCTTTATAGCCCAACATTAGCCACCTTTAGCTTAGCGGTGGTGACGTGAAGTCATGTGACCGTGCTGTAGTTCCTTTATAGCCCAACATTAGCCGCCTTTAGCTTAGCGGTGGAGACGTGAAGTCATCTGACCGTGCTGTAGTTCCTTTATAGCCCAACATTAGCCACCTTTAGCTTAGCGGTGATGACGTGAAGTCATGTGACCGTGCTGTAGTTCCTTTATAGCCCAACATTAGCCACCTTTAGCTTAGCGGTGGTGACGTGAAGTCATGTGACCGTGCTGTAGTTCCTTTGTAGCCTAACGTTAGCTTTTTACTTCAGAAATAATAAAGTGGTGTTGATATGTGGAGATTATCCTGCTGAACTTTAAGTATCATAAACGTTTGTTTGACACAGAGATGAATATCCTACACAACCCAAAATCACATGGAGAAATCCCATTGAACCAGGGAGATGCTGCCTTCAGGGTCCAACACATAAATCTGTTATCTCAGCACCACTTTAGACCCAGTTATATTTGTATCTTCCCAGCCTCTCACCTTGTCTCCGGTGCTGATGCTTCCGCAGTGAAGAGTGTTGATGTCTTCTCGACATTTGTCCATGAAGCCGCAGACAAGCCGGTAGTCGCTGAACACGATGGTGGTCATCTTGGTGATGTACTGGTTGCACTGGTAGTCGGTGATGTTGCCACGGTGATCCACCAGACAGGAAACCAGGAAACCTTTACCCAGCTGCTCCGATGCACACTCCTTAATCTGAGGGAAGAGCAACACAGAGCATTGTTGCGAGGGACTAAACAAGAGAAAAACATTGTCTGACGCGCAACAAAAAAAACAGTCTTTCCACTTTTATTTGCAAACGAAACAAGCAAACATACAATTATTTCTATCTTCAACCGGCACAGGAAGTGAAATCTTGCCTCGTTTTTGAAATGTCTAACACACACACACTGTCCTTGGAAAAATATCTGAAGTTTAGAGGGTTAGGGTTAGGGTTAGTAACATGTAATGTAGAGGAGATGAAACCAGTCTGAAATGATCAGGGGTCAAATGTGAAGGAGAATGAAAGGAATTCAGCTGCTCTTTTAGACTAACATGCAGGCCCGGACTGGCCATCGGGAGGACCGGGAGGTTTCCCGATGGCCTGGCCTGTTAAGTGGCCTGCTGGCCTGAGATTTTTTTTTTTATGTCTTGTGAACGCAACGCTGGCATAATATCATGTGGCCTGCTGCTGACATGGCCTGTAATAAACACACAAGACTAAAATAATACGTGTTTAATTCAGCCCAGATGCAGTGACTGCAGGCCAAATCCATGAATGCGGCAGGCAGGTGTCCAAAATAAAGTTGCACTGGTATGAGGCGCAGTGAGAACCACGCACCTGTCAGACTAGCGATTGGGCACATTTACACTTCAGGAGAATAATGAAGATGTGACGTTTCTCACGAGACCAGCGCGCTGCCGTTTGAATTAGTGTGGACTGGACCGATTAAACTGACGCCGGCGGCAAGCTTAATTATTGTGGAAGGATGGATCCCCATCGTGCGAAAAAAAGGAGGAAAGGTGGCGCAGAGAGGGAAAGGGAGAAAAAGAAAAAAGCCCGCGAGGAGGAGGCAGCGAAATGTGCTAAAATCACAGATTTATTCAGAACCCCCCGTATGGTACAGACTGACGAAGCCGAAAGTAAGTTAGCCAACATTATGAGCAATTTTTCTTTCTATATTGTAGCCTGATGTGCACATCGACTGACAGTCAACAAAACAGTTTCTCAGTCCAATGTCAAGTTAGTGGCAGACCCTGTGTGACTGAGACTGTGAGGCTACAAAAAACCCAAACATGTCCTTAATGTTACTCAAGGCAAATATATGTAGGCTAATATAACCGTTAGACTGCAGCTAACTGGGGCTACAAACCCCATACTGTGAGTGAATAACTTGAGATGGTTATGTTGTCTGTGCAACAAAGGGGAGACAATAAGTATGTTATTAGGCCATGCAAATACAGGGTCAACTAAGTGATAAAAATAAGTGTTGTATAATTAACTATAGTACTGGATCTCCCTCAAAAGCACCAACATTGGCATTGGCCTACGTGAAGTAAACTTGAATAGGCCATTATACAGTTATAATGTACTCTGACACGTGAGTCAATTGAAAATAAGTTGTGCTCCTCATTCTTTTTCCTTTGCAAAGGTGGAGATAATAGCAGTGCCGGTCCTTCACAGGGAGAACCAAGCACCAGCACAGAGGAACTGGCAGGTACAGGGCAAACAGTCCACAGTGGGACATGTTATAGATATTAGTGAGATTTAAACTACAGTATGAACAGTTGAAAACAACATAAATTATGCCAAAAATATTCCTTAAACATGTTCTTGAACAATGTTATTTCATAAATAGTTGTTAATGTGATTACATGTTCTCCTTATTTAGTACCACTATCAGATGACGCTGATGGTGATGACCCTGAGGGAGAGATGCAGGCAGACCTCAGTGCTTTACAGAACTGGCAGGTACAGAGGAAACAGTTTCAATAGGCTATGAGAACACTGAACAAAACCAAAGGAAATGTAATGACAACAGTATAAGCAAGCTATGTTCATGTTCTCTCAATAAGTTACTATATAGTTATTGATAAGAGTTTAATCCTTATGCTGGTTCTTATTCAGTACCAGCAGATGCTGAGGAGGTTGACAAGACAAGTCAAGATTCAGGGTCCAGCACAAGGGAAATTGCAACTGAGGAGAAAGACAGCGAAAGAGACGCACAGGAAGTTGACACAGAGAGGCCTTTTGATTATTTTGCTCGCCCTCAGCCAACCACCCACAACAAACTTCCAAGAAAGCCCAAAGTATTCCACAGCAAGGATGGGACAAATAGAAAATGGTTAACTTACTGTGAATCATCGCACTCTCTATATTGCTCGCTGTGTCTCATGTTTGCCAAGCCTGCCAGTGACAATGCTTTTGTTAAAGGAGGCATGGAAGCATGTTCACCAAAGAATTGAAGAGCATGAAAGAAGCGGGTTGCATCGAGATAGTGCAGATGCATATTTCCTGAGAGCAAGCAGAGCTGATATCAGTAGCCTACTCAAAGTGCGCCAGATTGATGCATTTAACTCCAAAATAAAAAAACAAATCTTCCCGGGGGAGCATGCCCCCGGACCCCCCTATAGGATTTGAGGTCCACCCCCAAATAAAACATGTTCACATGGATAGGTTCCCAAATACATATGCACACTTTTTTTAACAATATCCTATGTCCATATGTTTCTATTGGGTAGTATTTAAACTGTAGGGCTATCACTACGGGCAGCAACGTTGTAAATATTGACGATACATCCAGCAAAACGCCCCCAAAGAAACTGGTAGTGGCCTGGCTGGGTGTATAATTCCCGGCCTGACCTATGGTCCCAGTCCAGCCCTGCTAACATGTGTCTTGAGGAACACTCCTGTAACATTTATCTCATCACATTTTTCTTTCGATAACATATCCAAGAGTTTAAAGAGTTCTTTCTGTGGAAATACCTTACATTTTTTGACAGAACTTTGATTCTGAAATATGTGCAGGACAATGTTTAGGAGCATCTTTGTCTTACCTTGTCAAGAACAAATATTATACAGTATATAGGACATTTTCTCCCAATCCCTGTTGTTGTCATTGTTTATTGTGAGCTGTTGCTTTAGACTTCTTATAAAACCAAAACATTTAATAACCATTTATCTCCGCTTTTTTGTCAACCAAAATGAAGACAGATGTTGGCAAAGTTTACATTTTGTAATCTACATTTCAGTCTTAATTGCATTCTCAGTTAGTGTTAATGGACTCGTGATTGTTTTATCTTTGTCGTAGAATAAAAAGGACGTTGACAAACACATTAATATCTAGTTTAACATCAAAGTATTGATTAATAAGGGAATTCAGGACATTGACAGAAAGACACATCAGGGTATAATTCTCGTTATATTATTAAACTATAGGGATGGGTATCAAATCAAATCAAGTTTTATTTATATAGCACATTTTTAAAACGATTTTTGGTCGAGCCAAAGTGCTGTACATACAATAAAAATACTTTACAACAAATACAACAGCACAAATGAAAGATCACATACAGGGAAATGTCAGGAGTCGTGCTCTGCTCTGACTAGAAGGCCAGGGAGAAGAAGTGTGTCTTTAGTGAGGGTTTAAACCCCTAGGGTCTGGGCCGACCTCACATGGAGGGGCAGAGTGTTCCAGAGCCTGGGGCCAGCTGCTGCGAAGGCTCGGTGCCCTCGGGTTTTGAGCCTGGTCTTGGGCACTACCAGCAGCAGCTGGTCAGCAGACCTTAAAGCTCTGGCTGGGGTGTAGCGCTGGAGGAGTTCGGCTATATAGGCCGGAGCCAGCCCATTCAGGGCTTTGAAAACAAATAAAAGGAGTTTAAAATCAAGGAACCGACTGGAAGCCAGTGCAGTGAGGCCAGAATTGGGGTGATGTGGTCATGCTTTTTATGGCCAGTGAGAAGACGTGCAGCTGCGTTCTGCACTAGCTGCAGGCGTCTAATTGACGCCTGGTCCATACCCACATACAGAGCGTTGCAGTAATCCAGTCTTGAGGTAACAAAGGCATTAATGACCCTTTCTAGGTCTTTAAAAGATAAATAGGACTTGGTTTTGGCCAATAGCCGTATTTTAAAAAAGCAGGTCTTGACTACGGAGCTGACCTGTTTATCAAATTTAAAAGCGCTACTGAAGGTCACTCCAAGGTTCATGACAGAGGGGAGGATGTTTTTATTGAGGGAGCCCAGAATTTCAACCGGAGAGGCTGGAGGTTGGGGTCCAAAAAAGATGACCTCGGTCTTGCTCTCGTTGAGGTTAGGGACATTTTGGCTCAGCCAGGGTTTGATCTCTGTCAAGCAGTCCATCAACTGCTGTAGTGAGTGTTTGACATTAGAATTGAGAGGCAGATAGATCTGTACATCATCGGCGTAACAATGGAAGGGGATGTTGTGTTTTGTGAGAATTGAACCTAGGGGCAGTATGTACAGTAGAACAAGGATGGGGCCCAGAATTGAGCCTTGGGGTAAGAGGTAACAGGTAAGAGGGGCTTTAGCAGAGGAGAAGGTACCCAGCTGCACTGTATCGTTAAGGTTTTAACGGTACTACTACTTTTATCGATACCGCTTATCGATCCGGTCCTTTAACGGTACTTTTGGAGAGAGAAAAATGAGGTAAACTAACTAAACAAATTGTGAACAAAATGAACAGCTTTTTATTTAAATTAAATAAATAATATTTCACATCAAAAGAAACAACAGTGTTTTAACAAGTCGTATTAAATAATGTGATGACAGAACTGTAAACAGAATAGCTGAAACTTTAACAAACTAAATAACTCAGTTACCTCTAATCATTAACCCATGTTTGTATAATTGAGTTAACTCCGTGTGTTGCTGCTAGCATACATAACACCTGACGTGGAAACGTTAGTCGTGGATGGGGCTACAGAGCTGCTAGAAAGACAGTCGTACCCGGTGCATTCCTCCGTCTGAATGTGGAGCACTTTTGCTAAATGTTTCAACAAATTGCTCGTGTTACCGCCCTTACGTGCTGAACTCTTATTGCACTTTTGGCAACGAGCATTGTCCACATCGAGACGGGTAAAGTTTAACCACACCTTGGAGCGCATTCTCTCCGCCATCTCCGCCGTGTGTGTGTGTTGCTGCATGTAGCAGCTGCGTGTGTGTGTGTTGCATGAATGTAGCAGCCGCGTGTGTGTAAACTGCCCCGCCCCCTCGCACACAGACGGGGGAGAGAGATCTCTCGTCTGGATTGGAAAGATCGAAAATACATCATAGACGCATTTTGCAGTCTCTTTGCGTATTAGAAATGGAGTTGGCGAAACTAAAACAGCAATATAATGTTTATGTAGCAGTAACACAGATGACATATTTTTTAAATGTCTCCAGCACCGATAAAAAGACCGATAACGTCGGAGCTTAACGGTACCACGGTCTTTAATAATTCAGCCCCCGGGGCCCCTTAAATGCCGGGGCTCGGTACCCATCCCTATTAAACTATGTTGTGTTTTTAGGGTCTCACCTCAGTGATGGTGGTCTTGCAAACCTCCACAGCGACAGACTCAAACTTTGGGTCGGTGGTCAGATTCAGCTTGTAGTTCCACAGCAGCTGGAGGAGGTAAACAAATACACAAAACATCAGAATAACATATTTATACACAGTCTGAAGATAAAAGCAAGTCTATGGATCTGTATGCTAGTAGTTTAACTTGCTGTTAGCATTTAGCATGTAACGTCAACACCTTAGACATCTTCCCTGTTGATGTGAGACACCTAAGAGTGAAGGAGAAGCTAGTAAATGGACTACACAAACAGACGATAATGATTTAAAGTGAACTGATATAAAACCAGTAAGTCAGCCTGAGACTGGGAGTGTTTTTGTTAAATCCATTGATCTGAAAATACTTCTGCAGTTCCCAAAATGTTGTACTTATCTTTTGTTTTTTTCATGACTACATGCTGAATGTCTCTGGTGCTTAACATGGAGTAATAGGACAACATGGTGCATGCTGGGAGATTGAGTTTTATGCAGTGCAGACACTTACATGGTTGCATTCGGCTGCAATCTCAGTTTCCTGAAAGAGAAGAAGAGAAAGAAGACATTAGAGTTTGTATTTAGATTATTTTACGAGGTTTATTTAGTAGGTATGAGGGATTTCAAAATATGTATTGAAGATGCACCGATCAATCAGCCAATCAGTGTCAAATATCCTGAGTAGTTTGCAGGTGATATGCACAAAGTACCTCATGATGCACACACATACACACAATAAGCCATAATGGAACGTACCACAATTTATTCATCGTTTACTATTCCCATTTGTCGTCGTCTCTGTATTGAAATTAGCTTTAAAATCAAATATGCAAGTGTTTTAATATTTGATTATTAGCCCTCCTTATAAGATGTATTAGGCTGGAGCCACACGAGGACGATAGCGCATACGGACCGAAATCGTAATCAAAAAAGTCTTCCGTCCGCACGCAACAGGCACCAGAAACGTGTCCGTTCACACGAGACCGCTCGAAAGCGCTGGAGACGCTGTAGTACATACCGGGCCTGTAAGTCGCGCTGTACTTCGGCCACAAAATACACCACAAGCAGCGAAGAAGACTTCTCGCGCATGCATGGTTGCCATGGTTGCCCTTCTGTTTATTCTCCGCAGCAGAGGTGGGGTTTCGCCGGTCAACATGTCCGTTAAAGTTTAAATCTTCCGGACAAAATTTGTAAAGTGCCGGTCAAAGGTCTTCTTTGTTATTTATTGAACTTTAAAACAAATGAATAACGACTCTATATAATAATATAAGAATAATACACGGAGGACGGAGCCTCTCTTTTCCTCCCCCTCTCCTGACAGCCCGTCAGTATCCGTGGTCTCATGCAGCTGGCTGATCCAGTAATGAGTGACCCGACAGTCAAAATAAACATATTTATAACTAGTTTAGGTAGTTTGAGAGGTAATTACAATAGCTAAGGGTGATGATCTAACTTGAAGTGTGTGTTTTGTTCGGCTCATCGCTCCATCACAGCGGGCGGAGCTGCAGGTGATCATGCAGAGCTGCGTGTCTCCTCTCCTGTCCGATTAGACTTCACTGGCGTTTATGTCCATATCGATCAAATCTAGCTGGAAGCTCCTGCTGGGTGCACTGTCCTGCGAGACACCGGGACCTGGCTCGAAACACTGGGGCTATTGCGTCATCGTTATCAGGAAATGATCGTTATAGGGCGTAGACACGGAGCCGTTTGCCCCCCCAGAGCGTTTCGTCCGCAGATCTACCCACCTTGGGACCCGTTATCGTTTTCTGCGTTTCCATGTCGGCCTCGTGTGGCCGAACCGTCTATCTGATAGAGAACTGTACGGATACGACCGTTATCGTCCTCGTGTGGCTGCAGCCTTAGTTAAATAATCAAAACAATTATTTAATAGACATTTATTTAATTTCTTTCACGTGAAAAAATGCTCTTGGATTTAAGGCAAACGATAAGGCATGTTTGTTTATCTTTCCTTATGTATTCTGTATGTTAAAAAAACAAGTTTGTATTTAGAACAAAGTCCATATAAGGTTATATTTGAGATATAAATGCCGTTCTGACACACACACACACACACACACACACACACACACACACACACACACACACACACACACACACACACACACACACACACACCACACACACACACACACACACACACACACACACACACACACACACACACACAACCACACACACACACACACACACACACACACAACACACACACACACAACACACACACCACACACACAACACACCACACACACCACACACACACACACACACACACACAGTAGTGTGGGGCGGACTCTGGGCACAGATTTGTTTTTACAGATTTATTTTCCTGCTGCTCTGACCCGAGCTAACCTGCTGACTTCCTGCAGAACAAACAGCCCGCCTTCTTTAAAGCAGGAAAAAAAACACTGCCGTATTCCCTGAGGGAGGGGTGTGTGTGTGTGTGTGTGTGTGTGTGTGTGTGTGTGTGTGTTGTGTGTGTGTGCACAGGTGGTCAAAAGAGTTTCTGACTGTTTACCACATGCCAGAAATAGGCTGTCTGTGTGTGTCTGAATATTCATATGTGTGTGTGTGTGTGTGTGTGTGTGTGTGTAGATGGTCAAAAGAGTTTGACTGTTTACCAAATGCCAGAAATAGGCTGTCTGTGTGTGTCTGAATATTCATGTGTCTGTCTGTCTGTCTGTCTGTGTGTGTGTGTGTAGAGAGTATTTCACACACAAGTGTCACAATGCTCTTCACACACACACGGTGAACGCAGTGAGAGCAGATGTTATAAACAGCTCAGTGGTCGGCTGAGGTGAAACCAGATAAATAAATGTTGGCGTGACCCAACACCAGAACAGAAACAGATTTATTTATTTTAAAAAGTACTTATTTGGGCGGGTCGTGGTGAAACTGTGGTGTATGAGATGTAAAGAAATAATGAAAAATGTCCCAGTTTCTTAGAAAGCAAGGTGAAGTCTTTAAACGCCTTGGATAACTTTAACAACTCTTTAAAAATGTACTTAAATTATATTAAAAAAAAAGGTAGAAAAAAAAGACACCTCCATATTTAAGAGGCTGAACATTTTCAATTTTCAATAAAAAAAAATTACAATTAATCTGTAATCAAATTACTCTTTGGTCAACTTCTAATCAAGAAGTAATTTTTGGGGGAAATTCTTGGTCAGCTCGCCCACTCTCTTCTGATGAGTCCACCACCGTTACAGCGGAACATCAGTGATTATGTTTTACAGTGGCGTTTGTTAGCAACCAGGAAATGACACCAGTAATGACAAACAGATGAGAATGCTGCGTGGGGTCTGGGTGCCGTGTTGGCGTGTTGCGGGGCTCGCTGCTCCGCCCTTTGAGGCTCGAGGAGCGGACAGTGTGAGCTGGATTACTGGTGTCGTTTCCTGGTTGCTGCGTGGGGTCTGCGAGACATGCCAGCGGACACCGCTGGGCGGACTCCTGAGCTGCTCGGGAGTCCGCTCCGGCAGAGGGTGTGCCTATTGTTCTATAGCTGTGTGACTATTGTTCTATAGCTGTGTGCCTATTGGTCCATTTGGACTAAGTGACGTCACTATACTCAGGAAGAAACAAATGGAAAAAGAGAAATGTCCAACGAGGCGTTCTGGGGCAGCATAGACAGGTCTTCTCTGTGTTAGAGTTTTACTCCCTACAGGGTGTACTTTGAGGGTTATTGACTCTGTAGACCGTTTACATGCAGAAAAACCTACATAACACACAAGGGGACGGGTAATAACCGGAAAAGCATATGATGGGACCTTTAATGTTTTATACGAGGGACTGCGGATGGAAAGGTATATTTACACGTGGGACATTTCATGTTTGAAGTGTTCATTAATGAGCAATGTCCCTGTCAAATAAACAAATAAATATAAAATATAAATGAACTGCTGGTGTGTTTCTGGACATGCCTCCGGTCTGCAGGGAGAACCACACCTCAGTCCAAACATCTCCTCATCCTCCTCATCCTCCTCATCATCATCACTGCAGCTCTGAGTCATGAGGGCGTAGATCACATTACATCCAAAGCCACTTACAATGAGTGCAATCTCAAACTCAGAGCAGCTGTCAGAGGATCAGAGGATCAGAGGAGCAGAACTTCTGCTCTAGTTACTCCTACGTTCATTTAAAGAGGTTATAGAAATCTTCCTCTCGGCTTCCTTCGGCCCCTCATTTATTTGTTGTTTTGTCTGTCTGACTGTTTGTCTCACTGCCTTTTGTTTGTACTCCTGTTTTTCTCTGTAAAGCGACCGTGGGTCCCATGAAAGGCGCTACATAAATCTAAGCTATTATTATTATTATTACCGGCCTCATCAACAATCAGAATCGTAGGTTGACAGGTACGAGGAATTTGACTTGATGTCATGGTGCATATGTAAGTCAAACTCAAATTAAAAACACAGATAGAGAACTATTTTAAGAACACTATAATAACATAAAAGAATATAGCAGTATTTACATAAAAAATGCCCGGGACCCCCACTGACTTCTTATCCACCCCACAAACATGATGCATCACATTAATTGTGTCAACCACATCTTGTTCTTTTTTCTTTCTTAATACTGTGATCCGTGTTCTTGCTCCACTCTCCGACTGCTTTTTGCACATTGTGCACACATGTCTGCACAGCCCTCCACTTTAAAAATGAATACACTGTAGTTTGCCATATAAGAGATAAGATAAGAAGTACTTTATTGATCCCAAGTTGGGAAATGTTTGTGTTGCAGCAGCATAAAAAGGCATTGTACAATAACAATTAAAAGACTAGAAATAAACAAGAAAGTAGAAAATATACATGTTGAATTCACAAATGAACAAAGACAAAATATAAAGCAAGTTATTATATATACATAAGTATGTGAGGGATGGAATCAGCGTTTCCACCAGGGGGGCGTCTTGCCGTCATTTGACAAAAATATTAATAATTCGAGAGAAGATCGAGAGTTTTTATCGCTTGAAATAACGAAAAGGAAAAAGGACATCCCTCTGTTGGAGGGGCAGAGGAGTCTGGTGGGATTCTTTTCGGAGTATTGAAGATCGTTTCCCCGACATCGGCGGTGCCAGGACAACACGGAACGTGCGCGATTTGGACGCGATGAGCGGTGCTAGTGGAGCACGCGCGTGAGCTGCGAGCACCAGAGCCTCGCAGCGGCGAAACTGAGGCTCCGTGGTAAACTGTGGGAGCATGAAGAGCCGTTTGGGGGTCGAAAGAGCCGGCGCTTTAAGAGAGCCGAGCCAAATGATCCGGCTCACTAACCTAAAAAGACAGTATCTAATAAGGGACGGCTCAAGTCAAAATTCAAGCACTTATTATTTTTTGTTTTTGCTCCGTAAAGCTACGTCGTGGGTTGTCTGGGTTGTGATCGCTCAGTGAGGATACTTATACCCCTAGAATCTGTGGAATCTCAGCTTGCTAGCTCCGATAAGTAATAAAGTATTTATACCGTGAGTTCTAAGTGCGTTAGCATTTTTTCACTCAGGGCTCATTTAGACGCTTCTTGTGAGAGACTTGTGTTTTGGTAAAAATGGTTCGTATCGTCAGATAGCTGAGTTTCTTCCCGTTAAGTGGGTCTGACACATTCATAGGTTGTTGAATGTTAAGAAGTCCTGAGACACAGTTTCGTGAAGAAAGAAAGGTTAAAAATATGTTTTTGTATCCTTATATATTATTTATGTTTTTACATCACATTTAAAGCTGATGACGTTATCCAAAGCCACTTACAATGAGTGCAATCTCAAACTCAGAACAGCTGTCAGAGGAACAGAACTTCTCATCTGGTTATTCATACGTTCATTTAAAGAGTTTCATACAAATCTAACAACGGTGAAAGCAGCCTCTTTCTGACCGAACAGGGCTTATCAAATCTGGGAAAATCTTTAACAACCTGATCAAAATGCCATCAACTTGCTCCGCATGCATCTACTTTGGACTAGCATTTGCACATAAAGAAAATCCCCCCCTAAAAACTCTCACAACTGAGGAACACCATATCATTACATATTAAAAAAAGGCAAACTAAGCAGTTAAATAGCTGAAAGATATCTTCAAGTAGCTTGTGAAAACCAAAATCCGTCTTCTTTTGGTCTTATTTTCATAATTGTATTGTATTTTTTTTTATTGCGTCTGATATCTGTCTCTGAATTGGTTACCTGTTGTCAACTTTTGGATTATTTTATTGAATTTATTCTCTTGCTTATGTTTTATTGTTATTATCCTTGTGTTTCATTTGTATTGCCATTGTTGCTTTGACATATAAGCAAAATAAGCAGTACAAGTACCTCAAAATTGTACTTAAAGGTCCCATGTCATGCTTTTCCGGTTCTTACCCGTCCCCTTGTGTTATGAAGGTTTTTCTGCATGTAAACGGTCTGCAGAGTCACAAACCCTCAAAGTACACCCTGTAGCGAGTAAAACTCTAACACAGGAAAGACCTGTCTATGCCGCCCCAGAACGCCTCGTTGGACATTTCTCTTTTTCATTTTTTTTGTTTCGGGAACCAAGTGACGTAACGACGACCCCATGGACCAATTGGTCCAATCCGTGGAGCCGCTACGTTAAGTCCGTAATGGACCAATCCACGGAGCCGTTACGTTACGTCCGCGGTGCCGTTAAGTGTGAGTGTGTGTGTGTGTGAGGAAGTCCGGGATTGGTCCAAATGGACCAATCCACGGACTTCCTCACACACACACACTCAATCTTTTCTCAGCTGCAGCTCCGCCGATTTCTCCTCCCTGAGACGGCGGGACGCGGCGAGGCTGTGAGTCGGTGTGTGAGCACACACACAAACTCCCAGCCAGGCTGCGGGTGTGTGTGTTCAGGCTGGGTTTAGCTGTCTCGCTGTCTCGGGGGGCAGGAGCTCCAACAAGCCGTTTAGGACAGAGAGTGAATACACATACTATACAGAGATGCTGTATGAGAAACCAATGTGAGTTTGGAACATTGAGCAATGTAAATCTATTCTAGTAGACCTCAACAATGGAATTATGATCAGTAGAAATGGCCATGACATGGGACCTTTAAGTAAGATATCTCAGTACTTCTTCTACCGCTCTGAATTTCCCTACAGAGATGAATAAAGGTTTATCTTAAATTGTATTAATCTAACTCAGCATGTCTGTCAAACTTAGTGTTCAAACTGTTATATAAAACAACAGGATATCAAACACCTGACACACACTTCACACACTCAGAGACGCTGCTTCGTGCTAACAGACTGATAGAGAAAGCTGTGAAAACCTCCTTTTAATATCTGCAGATAAATGAAAATTAATCAGCTCTCCTTGTTTTGTCTTGGGAAAATTCGCATGAGCTATAATTGGAGGAAGAGACGGAGAGAGAAAGTGACACGAAGAGAAGGGAATCCAGAGGGACGCCATTTTCAACACTTTTCAATCATCTACACATCTAATATAGATCATTTCAAAGAGGGATATACACCTGAACATCAGCAGGAGAGGACTCTTTAAAGTAGAGACACTACATACTGATATACACCTGAACATCAGCAGGAGAGGACTCTTTAAAGTAGAGACACATACTGATATACACCGAACATCAGCAGGAAGGACTCTTTAAGTAGAGACACTACATACTGATATACACCTGAACATCAGCAGGAGAGGACTCTTTAAAGTAGAGACACGACATACTGATATACACCTGAACATCAGCAGGAGAGGACTCTTTAAAGTAGAGACACTACATACTGATATACACCTGAACATCAGAAGGAGAGGACTCTTTAAAGTAGAGACACCCCATACTGATATACACCTGAACATCAGCAGGAGAGGACTCTTTAAAGTAGAGACACTACATACTGATATACACCTGAACATCAGCAGGAGAGGACTCTTTAAAGTAGAGACACTACATACTGATATACACCTGAACATCAGCAGGAGAGGACTCTTTAAAGTAGAGACACTACATACTTATATACACTTGAACATCAGCAGGAGAGGACTCTTTAAAGTAGAGACACTACATACTGATATACACCTGAACATCAGCAGGAGAGGACTCTTTAAAGTAGAGACACTACATACTGATTTACACCTGAACATCAGCAAGAGAGGACTCTTTAAAGTAGAGACACTACATACTGATATACACTGAACATCAGCAGGAGAGGACTCTTTAAAGTAGAGACACTACATACTGATATACACCTGAACATCAGCAGGAGAGGACTCTTTAAAGTAGAGACACTACATCCTGATATACACCTGAACATCAGCAGGAGAGGACTCTTTAAAGTAGAGACACTACATCCTGATATACACCTGAACATCAGCAGGAGAGAACTCTTTAAAATAAGTTCTAAAGGAAACTGTCCTGCTTCAGAGATAAACCCAGAGCACAGGGATAATGGAGCAGAGAAAATGAGACGCTCCTTTGACATACTGCGTTTCAATCAGCCTGTTTAAACAGTTCTTCTTGATCAGGTCTTTAGTGTCAGCTGAATCTCTTCGCACTGTTTGCTTCATTTCCTTCTACACCTCCATAATATGTGTGAGTTATGTCCCTGAGGAACAGCTGGGCAGGGCTGCAGGTGTGTGACAGATGTGTGTGTTTTTAACACAACACAGGAGAAACAAACAGCTTGTGACATCTCGACAAACTGTGAAATCCAGTCAAACATTCAGTGCAGGAAACACACACACAATGAAGCCTCTTTGGAAGAGAAATAAGCTATTTTTGTATATTTGTAATGACCACAGCGGTGTGTTTTCATTTCAGGTTCATGTTTACTCTCAAAGCAATGTGTTATCTTTCAATCATACGTCCTTTTGTTGTTACAGTAAAGAGTGTTTTAAAAGGCAAAACTAAAGAAAACTTGATGACACTTAAGACGAGTTACATGACTGACACTCAGATTTATATGTTATAGATCTATCATTTATTATTATATAATGACCAGCCGTGATTAATTGAAAGGCAAGGCTTCACTCTGATTTATTTACATTTAACAGAATTTTATTCTACATTTAATCTTCCACTTTTTGAAAAAAGCAACAAAAGTTTGAGAACTTCCTTCTAAGGGATTTCAAGAATAAAAGAAATTGAGAAAAAATACAAATTCGCTCTGGAAAATAAAATAAATAGGAATACTTAGCTGGCCAATACGTCAGTAAATACCCCACTGGTTAAATGTAAAAACGGTGGTTGCTAACAAGTGTCTAAATGAGACGACTAAACGTCATCACGCCCAACGTTAGCCACCTTTAGCTTAGCGGTGGTGACGTGAAGTCCTTTGACTGTGCTGTAGTTCCTTTATAGCCCAACATTAGCCACCTTTAGCTTAGCGGTGGTGACGTGAAGTCATGTGACCGTGCTGTAGTTCCTTTATAGCCCAACATTAGCCACCTTTAGCTTAGCGGTGGTGACGTGAAGTCATGTGACCGTGCTGTAGTTCCTTTATAGCCCAACATTAGCCTCCTTTAGCTTAGCGGTGGTGACGTGAAGTCATGTGACCGTGCTGTAGTTCCTTTATAGCCCAACATTAGCCTCCTTTGCTTAGCGGTGGTGACGTGAAGTCATGTGACCGTGCTGTAGTTCCTTTATAGCCCAACATTAGCCGCCTTAGCTTAGCGGTGTGACGTGAAGTCATGTGACCGTGCTGTAGTTCCTTTATAGCCCAACTTAGCCTCCTTTAGCTTAGCGGTGGTGGACGTGAAGTCATGTGACCGTGCGTAGTTCCTTTATAGCCCAACATTAGCCACCTTTAGCTTAGCGGTGGTGACGTGAAGTCATGTGACCGTGCTGTAGTTCCTTTATAGCCCAACATTACCATGAAGTTTTAAACTGAGAGAGAAAGAGACACACTGAGGCTTCAGGGAACCCTTCAGTCTCCAGAGCCTTCTCCTCCCTCTGGACTCTGAGCACCACGTCCACAAAACCACAGCCACCAGCATGAAGGCGGAGACACACAAAATGGTACGAGTCTAAAGCCTCCTGAATTTCAGCCTTTCATACAAGAGAGAGTCACACCCAGAAACATGAAGCTGCGTTCAGGACAGTCCGTAAAAACACAAGAAGCTTTTTGCAGGAAAGTTTCTTTACCTGACGACAGATTTTGCTTTTGCACAAAAGTAAAAAAAAAGAACAACTATTAGGACCACAATATATGAAATATCAAGAAAGGCTGGATAATGTATCAGTGTTATGGACGTATGCTGTGTAAGAATATTGGTTTGATCCTGAAATAGTGGTTAGAAAATATACAATATTGATGTCTACTGATGCATTAACATTTCATACAGCTCAATTACTTGCTTACATTTTGTGTTCTTTCTGTATTATTAAAAAATATATAGCAATAATGATATACACCTGAACATCAGCAGGAGAGGACTCTTTAAAGTAGAGACACTACATACTGATATACACCTGAACATCAGCAGGAGAGGACTCTTTAAAGTAGAGACATTACATACTGATATAGACCTGAACATCAGCAGGAGAGGACTCTTTAAAGTAGGACACTAACATACTGATATACACCTGAACATCAGGAGGAGAGGACTCTTTAAAGTAGAGACACTACATACTGATATACACCTGAACATCAGCAGGAGAGGACTCTTTAAAGTAGAGACACTACATACTGATATACACCTGAACACCAGCAGGAGAGGACTCTTTAAAGTAGATACACTACATACTGATATACACCTGAACATCAGCAGGAGAGGACTCTTTAAAGTAGAGACACTACATACTGATATACACCTGAATATCAGCAGGAGAGGACTCTTTAAAGTAGAGACACTACACACTGATATACACCTGAACACCAGCAGGAGAGGACTCTTTAAAGTAGAGACACTACACACTGTATACACCTGAACATCAGCAGGAGAGGACTCTTTAAAGTAGAGACACTACATACTGATATACACCTGAACATCAGCAGGAGAGGACTCTTTAAAGTAGAGACACTACATACTGATATACACCTGAACATCAGCAGGAGACTCTTTAAAGTAGAGACACTACATACTGATATACACCTGAACATCAGCAGGAGAGGACTCTTTAAAGTAGAGACACTACACACTGATATACACCTGAACACCAGCAGGAGAGGACTCTTTAAAGTAGAGACACTACATACTGATATACACCTGAACATCAGCAGGAGAGGACTCTTTAAAGTAGAGACACTACATACTGATATACACCTGAACATCAGCAGGAGAGGACTCTTTAAAAGTAGAGACACTACATACTGATATACACCTGAACATCAGCAGGAGAGGACTCTTTAAATAGAGCACTACATACTGATATACACCTGAACATCAGCAGGAGAGGACTCTTTAAAGTAGAGACACTACACTGATATACACCTGAACATCAGCAGGAGAGAACTCTTTAAAGTAGAGACACTACACTAATATACACCTGAACATCAGCAGGAGAGGACTCTTTAAAGTAGAGACACTACATACTGATATACACCTGAACATCAGCAGGAGAGAACTCTTTAAAGTAGAGACACTACATACTGATATACACCTGAACATCAGCAGGAGAGGACTCTTTAAAGTAGAGACCCACATACTGATATACACCTGAACATCAGCAGGAGAGGACTCTTTAAAGTAGAGACACTACATACTGATATACACCTGAACATCAGCAGGAGAGAACTCTTTAAAGTAGAGACACTACATACTGATATACACCTGAACATCAGCAGGAGAGGACTCTTTAAAGTAGAGACACTACATACTGATATACACCTGAACATCAACAGGAGAGGACTCTTTAAAGTAGAGACACTACATACTGATCTACACCTGAACATCAGCAGGAGAGGACTCTTTAAAGTAGAGAAACTACATACTGATATACACCTGAACATCAGCAGGAGAGACTCTTTAAAGTAGAGACACTACATACTGATATACACCTGAACATCAGCAGGAGGGACTCTTTAAAGTAGAGACACTAATACTGATATACACCTGAACATCAGCAGGAGAGAACTCTTTAAATTAGAGACCTACATACTGATATACACCTGAAAATCAGCAGGAGAGGAATCTTTAAAGTAGAGACACTACATACTGATATACACCTGAACATCAGCAGGAGAGGACTCTTTAAAGTAGAGACACTACATACTGATATAAACCTGAACGTCAGCAGCAGAGGACTCTTTAAGTGGTAAACATGACTTTGAACACATCATTTACAGAGACATTAAAGGGTATTCAAAGGTAAGAAATCGCCCAGAAAACAGCCACGTGATGACATTGATAAAAATATTTGCATATTTTTTGTTATCGCTCCACTTAAAATGCCAAACAGGACACAAACGTTGCTCTGCTTATACAAACGTGACATTTTAATGCTTTGTCTGCTATCGTTTCCATTATCGATTCATCTGTTGATTGTTTTTCTTTGTTTAGCCTGGAAAATATCACAAGGTGTGCTCGTCACAATTTCCCACAACAAAGAGAGACTTCTTCCAATTAGGTTATAATAATAATAATAATAATAATAATAATAATAATACAGATACATAATTATATTAAAGGTCACCTATCATGCTATTTTTGGGCAATAGCATAGGTCTCGGAAAACATGTCTATGAAGTGTTTTGGTCAAAATACCAAACAGATCACCCATTCTAGCCATGCCTCATATCCCTCTATTTCACTTCCTGTTTCAAAAGTGCTGATTCTGGGTATAAACAGGTCTCTCTTGAGAATGAGACCCTGTGTCTCAATGAGATGTTCACCTGTATAAATAAAGGCTATGCGGGACCTGGCAGATACTGTCTAAAATGCTGCGGTGATGAAACGCAAGGATTATTAGATCAAGGATTATTTCTGAAACAGTATGGAGCTCAAAGGCTTTCTCTCTTGCCGGTTATACCACAAGGTGAGTTCCTTTTTATTTCCTGCTTCTTCACACACATGCTCTCCAGTACAGGTTAGCTCTGATTGTTAGCGATGCTAATGTAAACACCGACCATATTACGTCCAAAACAGTCGGGCATTGTTTCTGACAGCAACGTTTCTGATAGTGCCGTGGGTCCGCCGCCGATATTACGTCATATCGGACACAAATCTGGATCAGCTCCGTTGTTCCCCCGTTTTTAGAGATTTGAGTACGGAGGAAAAGAGAGAGGGTTTTATTTTCTGACGCTGCCTGAGTTCCCCGACACACCGGGGACACATATTGATGTATAAAAGACATCAAACAGTGCATTTTGCATGATAGGTCCCCTTTAAAGCTACTCAGAGGCTCATGTCATGCTTTTCCGGTTATTACCCGTCCCCTTGTGTTATGAAGCTTTTTCTGCATGTAAACGGTCTGCAGAGTCACAAACCCTCAAAGTACAGCCTGTAGGGAGGAAAACTCTAACACAGAAAAGACCTGTCTATGCTGCCCCAGAACGCCTCGTTGGACATCTCTTTTTCTTCCTGGGTACAGTGACGTGCCCATACCCAAATGGACCCATTGGTCCAAATGGACCAATCCGCGACTTCCTCACACACACACACTCAATCTTTTCTCAGCTGCAGCTCCGCCGATGTCTCCTCCCTGAGACGGCGGGACGTGGCGAGGCTGTGAGTCGGTGTGTGAGCACACACACAAACTCCCAGCCAGGCTGCGGGTTTGTGTGTGTGTGTGTGTGTGTGTGTTCGGGCTGGGTTTCGCTGTGTCTCGCAGACGGCCACTCGGCTCATAGGGAGGGGGGGGCAGGAGCTCCAACAAGCCGTTTAGGACAGAGAGTGAATACACATACTATACAGAGATGCTGTATGAGAAACCAATGTGAGTTTGGAACATTGAGCAATGTAAATCTATTCTAGTAGACCTCAACAATGGAATCATGATCAGTAGAAATGGCCATGACATGGGACCTTTAAAACAATCAAAGGTTGAGCCGTTTTTCTTACAATCTGTCCTACAACGTTTGTTCCTTTAAAATCTAACTTCTACAAATCCCGGCTGTAAAACTTGAGCACTTCATGAACCCTTTAGCCACCAGAGGGGAGATGTCTTGTGATTTAGAGTTAGCAGATGAAGGTGCACAGACCGAGGCTTGTCTATAATCTGCTGCAGCGTATACAGATCCCTCAGTCTGCAACTAGCAGCTAATGAGCTTAAAGAAGCGGACACACACACACACACACCCCGAAAAACAAGTTAAACTACAGACGAGTCCCGGAAAGATTTCTCAGTGTGTAAATATTGAGTCATCCTCCACCTTCCTCAAACAACTACCAGTGGATCTGGAATCTCCGTGAACAGACACTCAGTGTGAAGATGTGTGAAAACAAAAACCAAAAACTCACGTTAGTCAACTTAAAATGTACTTGATAAATCAGTAGAAAGGCTGACGAATCCTAGGTCATTTATGGCGAATATTCCCCGTCATGCATGAGTAAAAAAAAATGCCCAAACTTTGCGTCTCCGTGCAGCTGCTCTAATGGAGGCCTTTCCTGCTTTTCTTTGTTTTATGCATTTATTAAGTGGGTATATGAGGGGTGTGTGTGCACCAAATAGCGTTTTTATTGTGTATAAATAAGTAGAATGGGTTCAAACGATAGGTGGGTTATGGTTGGTCAACGGACACAATATGAACTGTTATGCATTACAAAAAAGCTCAAATGTTGCTGCTTCCATGCAGCTTTCCCTCCGTTAAATATAATGAGACTATATGTGTGTTTTCCCAATAAATACATCGATATAAGACTTTTTCATAAAAATGTTGGGAGTAAAAAGAACGTCTAAATTATTAACGGATTAGTTGCAGCCCTAGAGCAAAAGTTGTTGATTATTTTGCAACCAAATAACGTTCATTTTTATCAGAGATTAGATCACTTTAAGCTAGGCTTGCACAATAATATATGCTGGAAGTCATGTTGTGAATTACCATATTGCGAAATATTGGGAAATTGCACTCAGACGTTTTTTTTTATTTAGTTAAAAGAGAATTTAAGTACAAACCTGCACTTTAAAATATAACTATCGTTGTTTCACAAGCTATTGGTTGGATTTAAGTTGACTGAAAGCATCATGAAAGGGAGAACAGAGTACATTTGAATATCTGATTATAAAATGCAAATCGTTTTATCGTTAAGAGACTGTTCTTGAAATCGAGAAGCCCAACTTTTACAATACTTGTGCATATGCAAATTCAGTATTTTTAAAGAGTAAAGAAACATATAATGTATTTATCCAGTGTAAGACTTGCATTGCAACGTGTTGTTCTAGAGAAATCAGTCACACGGTAGGTTTTATTTGCAGAAGCATCGAACACGGAAGAAGACTTTTATCTGTCTCTCATCTTGTGTTGCCTAAACATGTCCGGACAACATTTACTACCCTAAAAACCTTAGTGACTCGAAACTCTGGTGCTGCCTCGGGCCCTGATGACCTTTCCCAGGGGAGAAAAGGAGAGTCCCTGCAGACAATAAAATGGATTTAATCTGTCGTGTCTGCTTCACTTTAACGTGATAACAGACTACCCCAACACAGTCAATAACAACTGTATTTAAGTGTCACGGACAAGGTAGTAGAGCTAACTGCTGTGTAATACTGCAGTCTTTAATTAAAACGAAACGCTGTACTTATAGGTAATCAGTGTTGGGAGAAGTACTCCTTTACTTAAGTAAAAGTTGAATTATTACCCTCTTTAAACACGAGTAAAAGTCCCGATTTCACCATGTGACTTAAGTAAAAGTACAAAAGCATCATAATGTAAAGTAAAAGTAATCATTCTGCACAATGGACTATTTCAGCTAATTATAAAGTACTATGAGCTAGGATATCAAAAGTAAAAGTACTGGTTATGCAAAATGGATCTTTTCCACGTATTATATTACAATGTTTACTATTTAAGCCTGTTTTTTAATACATGTAAGATCATTTTGGTGTTGTCGTTTGTCAGTGCGGACCAAATTTCGATAGTAAAATAGTGTGTAGATTAGTAACACTGCATACCAAATCAGCATGTCATGTGTTTAAGTAACAAGTACAATAGTTGCCTCAGAGACAGGAAATATGAGGCAACACGATTCAAAAACTTGCAAGTTGTAAAGAATATACAAGGTTTTCGTGATGTTTAATCAAGCCGAATAAAAGAGTGGACTCTGGTGAATCTAAATATATGTTTCGTGTTTCCCCTACAGTGCGTGTCCCATTAAAAAAAAGACAGTATAACTATTTAAATGCTGGTTTTCCAAGCACACTTTGGCGTGATGTTCCATCATAGGAGCGCTCGCGGCTTGCATATCATGTGTTTATATGCCTCGACAACGATTCAAAAACTTGCAAGATGTAAAGAATATACAAGGGTTTCGTGGTGTTTAATCAAGCCGAATTAAAGAGTGGACCCTGGTTTCCTTTTTCCCCTACAGTGCGTGTCACGTTAAATAATCAAGTATAACTATTAAAATGCTGGTTTTCCAGGAACACTTTGGCGTGACGTTCCATCACAGAAGAGCAGCTAACAGCTAACATGCTAACTGGTTCTTTACACCAAGGCACACCCAAGCGTTCTCCCCGAAAACACAGCACCCTGTCCCCGCTAACAAACAACACCTCACCTCCTTCTTGTCCTGGAGACACTCCAGTACGGCCAGGTTGTTGTTCCAGGAGTGTTTGGGGCATAACCGGGTCAAATCCTCCTTACAGACCCCCTCTTCGGACAGTTTCCAGCCGGTAGAGGAGCGTTTTCGAGGCAGCGAGGCCCCTCCACCGGGGATCTTCTCCGGTACCGGGAGCCTCTCCACTGGAGCCCCGGGGGGAAGAGGGGCATTCAGCTCGGAGTTCAAGGGGACCTTGACGAGGATTTGGTTGTTTTGGCATTGAATTAGATGCAAAGAGGAGAAGATGCAGAGGAGAAGAAGGAGCAGAGGAACACGTATACAGTCCGCCATCTTCACCGAGTCTACTGCTGCTGCTGCCGCGTTCACGGGCTGTGGGGAATATGGGCACTCAGAGGTAAGATGCTGCCCCCCCCCCCTGTCTTGATGACGCTTCGCAGCCATCATCGTCTAAAAATACTAAAAACTAAATTAAAACTGAGCCTTGTGTTGTGGTACAAAGTAACAAGAAACATATTAGATACTATGGAATTATTTTAAGACATATGTAACACTCTTTTTAAGCTATTTACTCTTTGTTTTGTAATATAAAATCATTATTTTGTGATATTAAGACACGTGTTAGGTACTAGTCATTACTTTGAGATATTAAGCCATTCTTTTGGAATGTTAAGTCATTTATTTGTAATTTTATGTTATTTGTTTGTAATATTAAGTCATATTTTGTATAAATCTAAAAGAAAAACAAATTATGAAATGTGCTGCTGCTGCTGCGTTCATGGGCTGTGGGGAATATGGGCGCTCAGAGTTAAGATGCAGTTTTTCTTTTCTCTGTCTTGAACGCTTGGCCCCACCATCCCCTTAAAAAACTAAAAACTAAAATAGATCTGAGCCTTGTGTTTAAAACAACAATAACGTTTGTAGTACGAATTAAACGAGAAACTCAGTCATCGTTTCGCAATACTTAGTCATTATTTTTGTAATATTGAGACATTATTTTTGAAATACTTAATCATTAATTTGTAAGATTAACTCAGTTTGAGATTTTGTTATCATTTATGCAGATCGGTGGTTGGTATTTTTAGATATTTTAACTTTTAATCCTCCTGAGAAACAGCATTTCGACCTCCCTCGCGCACAGAAGATTGGCAATAAAGTTGACTTATTATGGAAGCATGTCACAGTAAAGGCACTTTATACTAATAAGAAACTGTACAATAGGACCCCTTAAACCTTTTGAGTGTGCCTTTTACAATTTTTCAATTATAATCTTTGATATCAAATAATTCATAATAATTTAATCAATTAAATACAAAATAAAAAGATTACATTTGCCCAAAAACGCTGAAAATATAACGGTCTGCTGCTGCGTTCAGAGGCTGTGGGAATTTGGGCACAGAGTAAAATTGCACAAAAAAATTCTGTCTAGCCCTTTCACGCAGAGGTCACTAAGTGGACAGCTATTCAAAAGGTGTTTTCTTGTATATGCATTGGTTTTGATGGCTTAGTTGCACCATCAGCCACTACATAGGACCCTATTGCGTCATCCCATACACTGCCACTCAGTGGAAGGTCAGTGCAAGTGCATGATACATGTCTCTAAACCAAGACGAACGACAGAAAGCCAGATGGACCAAGTCACCTGCCGATATCCTGCCAATCCTTTCATGGAAAGCGCTCCCTGCAGGTATAAAACATTTGGTGACATCAAGTAACAACTAAGGAATCATATCATTCATAAATTGTCAAAGTATTGATTTTATGTTTGCAGGAAATCATGATTATTCGCCTGACCACTAAAGTGGACGTCATGCAACTAAACTTCATACTGTTACAGCTACTGTTCTTCTTGAAAATACTTCATTTGCAATATCCTTTTGGGCCTTAAATATATATATACTTATGTTATTATAATGTAATTTTAAGTTTGCACATCTTTATTTATCATTTTTTCCAAATTTACAAGTTTTCAGTTTAGACTTGAACGCATACTGTCCACCTGAGGGGACATATAAAACATTTGTTTCTAAATTTGAAAAAACTAGATAAAAAAAAACTAGTTAAAATCTTGTTTTTAATGCCCCAAGAGCAATAAAAACACTTGGTAAAAAAATCCTGAGTGAGGCTTTCATAATGCATGCATGACAGGGCTAGAGGAGTCTTCGCCCCCCCCAACCACCGACCCCCTAAAAAAAAGAGAGAGATTCTATGTCTAAGATATACTGAGTAATAATTCTGTGACAAAGTCATTTTATATCAAGTCATTCATTTGAGATATTACTTTAATTTAAGGTCAATAAGTACATTTACTCAAGGACTTTTGATGAGAATACTTTTCTACTTTCACTTGAGGAACATTTTGAATGCAGGACTTTTACTGTAACAGAGTATTCCTACACTCTGGTACTTCTACTTTTACTCAAGTACAAGATCTGAGTACTTCTACTTTTACTCAAGTACAAGATCTGAGTACTTCTACTTTTACTCAAGTACAAGATCTGAGAACTTCTACTTTTACTCAAGTACAAGATCTGGGTACTACTACTTTTACTCAAGTACTCTGAGTACTTCTACTTTTACTCAAGTACAAGATCTGAGTACTTCTACTTTTACTCAAGTACAAGATCTGAGTACTACTACTTTTACTCAAGTACAAGATCTGAGAACTTCTACTTTTACTCAAGTACAAGATCTGGGTACTACTACTTTTACTCAAGTACTCTGAGTACTTCTACTTTTACTCAAGTACAAGATCTGAGTACTACTACTTTTACTCAAGTACAAGATCTGAGAACTTCTACTTTTACTCAAGTACAAGATCTGGGTACTACTACTTTTACTCAAGTACTCTGAGTACTTCTACTTTTTACTAGTACAAGATCTGAGTACTACTACTTTTACTCAAGTACTCTGAGTACTTCTACTTTTACTCAAGTACAAGATCTGAGTACTACTACTTTTACTCAAGTACAAGATCTGAGTACTACTACTTTTACTCAAGTACTCTGAGTACTTCTACTTTTACTCAAGTACAAGATCTGAGTACTACTACTTTTACTCAAGTACAAGATCTGAGTACTACTACTTTTACTCAAGTACTCTGAGTACTTCTACTTTTACTCAAGTACAAGATCTGAGTACTTCTACTTTTACTCAAGTACAAGATCTGAGAACTTCTACTTTTACTCAAGTACAAGATCTGAGTACTACTACTTTTACTCAAGTACAAGATCTGAGTACTTCTACTTTTACTCAAGTACAAGATCTGAGTACTACTACTTTTACTCAAGTACTCTGAGTACTTCTACTTTTACTCAAGTACAAGATCTGAGAACTTCTACTTTTACTCAAGTACAAGATCTGAGTACTTCTCCACCTCTTCCTGTAAATGACTCACCTCTCCTCTGATTGGCTGGAATGGGCTTCCATACTAAAAGACTCATGAATAATGAATGATGAGTTCACGGTGAGTCATCCAATCAACACGGAAACACATTTTTGATCACAATGTTTGTTTTAATGGACTATAAATGTTATTTTGAGAGGTTGGAAATCATGTTTAAAAGACGGAAAAAAAGCAATATATTTTGTATTAATGATGATTATTTTTAACCTTCAATGACATCCGATAACAGAATAAGATAGAAGATATTCCAACTGATGAATTCCTTTATTTTTGTTTGGTTTAAAATCATTAAATGTTCAGGTTTTCTGGTTTTAATTAAACGTTTACACTACATACTGATATACACCTGAACATCAGCAGGAGAGGACTCTTTAAAGTAGAGACACTACATACTGATATACACCTGAACATCAGCAGGAGAGGACTCTTTAAAGTAGAGACACTACATACTGATATACACCTGAACATCAGCAGGAGAGGACTCTTTAAAGTAGAGACACTACATACTGAAATACACCTGAACATCAGCAGGAGAGGACTCTTTAAAGTAGAGACACTACATACTGATATACACCTGAACATCAGCAGGAGAGGACTCTTTAAAGTAGAGACACTACATACTGATATACACCTGAACATCAGCAGGAGAGGACTCTTTAAAGTAGAGACACTACATACTGATATACACCTGAACATCAGCAGGAGAGGACTCTTTAAAGTAGAGACACTACATACTGATATACACCTGAACATCAGCAGGAGAGGACTCTTTAAAGTAGAGACACTACATACTGATATACACCTGAACATCAGCAGGAGAGGACTCTTTAAAGTAGACACTACATACTGATATACACCTGAACATCAGCAGGAGAGGACTCTTTAAAGTAGAGACACTACATACGGATATACACCTGAACATCAGCAGGAGCGGACTCTTTAAAGTAGAGACATTACATACTGATATACACCTGAACATCAGCAGGAGAGGACTCTTTAAAGTAGAGACACTACATACTGATGTACACCTGAACATCAGCAGGAGAGGACTCTTTAAAGTAGAGCCACTACATACTGATATGAACCTGCATTATAGGGCCTCTTTTAGCTTTGAGGGTGTATTTGACTTTCTAATAATAATCTTTAATATTAATTCCCTATGAATCTCAAAGTAAATCAAGAGTAAAACGATTGTGAAAATTGCCCAAAAATGCTGAAAACAAACCGCTCATGTCCATCTCTACCTCCACACTTTTCACTACCGCCCTGCAATTATACTTACAGTATTTCCTTCCCTTACAACATGTATTGTATTCACAGATTCATGTTTATCTTGCAGAATATCTCTGAATTAAAGCGAAAGACAACAACAAACAGACCACTCTGAAGAATTTAGTTAAACTTTGAATTTAGTTATTAACTTTGAAGTCGTACACAAACAGTTTGTAGCAAATATACATATATACAACTTCTCTTTAGTAAGAAAACGAGGAGAAATGTACAGGACATTCGAGTCCTTTTGGCACTTGATGTTCAGAGGAGTTTAATAACGTGGAAACGAAGGAAAGTGGCAAAAAACACCTGGAGAATATTTGGGGAAATCTTCCTTCAGCGTCCTCGCTGTGGAATCAGTCTGAAGTCTGACAGTCAAAATACAAATCATTAACATTTGCCGTCACTACTGACCAATTTCCAGATCACACCATCATTTATCGTCCATTTAAAGCTGCAAATATTAGTCGATCAACAGGAAAGAAATCAAAAAATATATATATTTGTTTTAATAATCGCTAACAATTTAAAGTAAGACACGCAAACATGTCAGAAAATGCACTTTTCAGCCCCTTAAATACAGAGATGTCCTGCTTTTCCTCAGGTTAAAGAGCTATTTGGGTTTTTGACACCATTTAAAAAAAAAAAATTCTCTGATGTTTTTCATTCAAACAGATCATTTTCTTAACTGGTGGGTTCAGGGACCATCGGAAATCACAAAACTCAGTTATACAAGCAGCTACATGTGTCATTAAATCCAGGAAAAATAGATTTAGGGCAAATGTTTTAGATTATTCACAACAGAGCGATGACCTGGAAATGATCAGTAGTGATGGAGATGTACAGCTGAGGGTAAACCAGTGGTGACGCCCTTTAATCGGTGAAACCAGTGACTCCAGGAGGATTACACCTGTGGGTTTGACATGCTCTCTATGGATTTCTTAATGGTTCGAGGCGTTTTGTGGCCTCCATCACAGTGAACACATCTTTCTAAAGTCACATTCCCAATATGAGAAGAAACCAGTAGCAGATTACACTTTAATTTGGTTATTCAAAAATAATTGTTTTAAAGATATTGCAGGAGTTTTTTTACAGCCGTTTTTGCTCTTAAATGTCGACTCAGTTTCTTATTGGACACTGATAACTACGGTGGCCAATTAGGGCCATTTAGACACAAGAATAATAATTGTGGAGCTGGGAAAAATGGGTTATATTCTAGGAAAAACTCAAGATTAAAATAGTAAATGTAGGTGTAATTTGTTGATATTATTAAGCAAATTTAATCTCACACTCTCTCTCTCTCTCACACTCACTCACACACCCCCTCTCTCTCTCTCGCACATACTCTCTTACACAGACTATCTATCTCTCTCACACACACTCTCTCACTTACACTCTCTCTCTCTCTTACACACACTCTCTCTATCTCTCTCTCTCACACAATCTCTCTCTCTCTCTCTCTCTCTCTCTCACACAATCTCTCTCTCACACAATCTCTCTCTCACACAATCTCTCTCTCTCTCATTCGCACACAATCTCTCTCTCGCACATACTCTCTCTCTCTCTCTCACACAATTAAATGAATCTCCATGTCAAAATAATAGTTAGTTGAATCTCTGCACTTGACGTTCACTGTGATGGATCGATTTGAAGTTTCATGCTTTACCAAAAACCAAACGGCTGAAAAAACCTGACAAATTGATCAAAAGTCGGCCTGAAAACCGTCGTAAAAAAAAGTGCACATGATTTGTAGATGTAGAGCAACACACACACTCACACACACTTCATTTCACTGCTTTATGTGAGTCCCACCTCCGCCAGATAAAAAAACAGGACCAAAGGAATCTTGAGTTTGTCGACACAATCTGACGTTAGACTCATGTAAACACAATATGATGGCTTCCTTTAGGGGAGACTCTCCTCACCTGTCCAGGTATCTCACACCTGACTGCATCCATCATCACACCTGACTGCATCCATCACCACACCTGACTGCATCCATCATCACACCTGACTGCATCCATCATCACACCTGACTGCATCCATCATCACACCTGACTGCATCCTCCATCATCACACCTGACTGCATCCTCCATCATCACACCTGACTGCATCCTCCATCATCACACCTGACTGCATCCATCATCACACCTGACTGCATCCATCATCACACCTGACTGCATCCTCCATCACACCTGACTGCATCCATCATCACACCTGACTGCATCCATCATCACACCTGACTGCATCCTCCATCATCACACCTGACTGCATCCATCATCACACCTGACTGCATCCATCCTCACACCTGACTGCATCCATCACCACACCTGACTGCATCCATCATCACACCTGACTGCATCCATCATCACACCTGACTGCATCCTCCATCATCACACCTGACTGCATCCATCATCACACCTGACTGCATCCATCATCACACCTGACTGCATCCATCATCACACCTGACTGCATCCATCATCACACCTGACTGCATCCATCATCACTGCATCCATCATCACACCTGTTAGAAATGTGGAAGTGGAAAAAGCTACAAAAAAAAAAAGCTTCCCTCGGGTCGATCGCTCCTCAGTTTGTTCTGCTCGTCTTTGCAGATAAAAGTTTAAGCAGCATTGGATTTCTCCACACACACACACACACATTGCGTCCTGTCTTGTGTGTGTGTGTGTGTGTGTGTGTGTGTGCATCCCTCCTCTTCACTCCCACCTGTAG
>CM062273.1:2404539-2494539 GCA_031216635.1 Dissostichus eleginoides
TGAGTTTTCCAGAAACAGAACATTTGGTCTCACCTGGCCTGTAGGTGACGAGGCAGTGGCGGCTCTCCGTCTCCACCTGGATGTCCGTGCAGCCGGCCGTCTCCAGGGGCAACAGGTGAGGTCTGTAGGTCGTCTCGTTCACCTGCTCCCAAAAACACCCGCCCTCCAGAGAGCCGGCGATCAAACCGCCGCACGGGAACGAGCTGGAGGCCGCCCGCGGGACGTAGCACAGAGACGCCACCGGACACCTGGACACAATCAATACCGTCTTAGTGGCTTTAAAGGTCTCCTATTTCACCTCAATTCCATCTTAATTTTTCACATATTTTACACATGTTTTTGGGGTACATTCTAAGACTTTCCCAAATAATTCATACAAAATGTCACATATTTTGGACATGTTCCATATAATCCTTCTAGCATCTCTTCCGACTTAATTTACTTTTTTTATTTTATTAAGTCCATCTCTAATAAGGTAACTTTAAAACAGCCCTGGCCCTTGGATGTGTGTGTGTGTGTGTGTGTGTGTGTGTGTGTGTGTGTGTGTGTGTGTGTGTGTGTGTGTGTGTGTGTGTGTGTGTGTGTGTGTGTGTGTGTGTGTGTACCTGGAGCGTAGAGGCTGCAGCTCCTGCACGTGTGTGCTGGTGTCTCTGGTGTCGTAGACGAGCACAGAGCCGTTGCTCAGCCCGGCGTAAACGTAGTTACTGTTGTCCAAACACCAGCAGCAGCTCCACACGGGCTTACCGGCATTATAGGTCTGAACCACCGTGTTGGTCAGCAGACTGAAACACACACACACACACACACAGAACAGGTCAAGACATAAAGTAGGTCACTGAATACCCCAATGGTGAATTTAGAAACAGAGGTTGCTAACAAGTGTCTAAATGAAGCGAATAAACGTCATCACGCCCAACATTAGCCACCTTTAGCTTAGCGGTGGTGACGTGAAGTCATGTGACCGTGCTGTAGTTCCTTTATAGCCCATCATTAGCTTGTGTGTGTACCTGGTCAGTTTGATGGTGTTGTCCAGAGCCGCAGAAAGCAGCAAGCTGTCGTTCTGTCTGTTGAAGGACAGACCTCGGATCTGTTTGCTGTGGATGGGAACGTACTGACTGGCCTTCATGTTCACCACGCTCACCTTCTTCACCCCACAGCCTGAGGAAGAGGAGACAGGTGAGAGGAGGAAGAGGAGACAGGTGAGAGGAGGAAGAGGAGACAGGTGAGAGGAGGAAGAGGAGACAGGTGAGAGGAGGAAGAGGAGACAGGTGAGAGGAGGAAAAAGCCTCATGTCACTGATTAACAAGTAGGAAAAACAATTCATAGACTCATACAAAAATAGGCTTTTCCTGGTGCTCAAAGCACTTTGCAAGTAAAGAAGAATCATAGGGCCTCTTTAAGCTTCTAATTAAATATTTCTGCCATCTTTCGGCTGTTTTTTTGTGGTTTCAAAAGAGGAAGTGGGGTCTCCTCACCTGGCACCAGAGTGGAGTGGGGGGAGGGCTGCGAGGCCAGCAGGCAGCTCAGAGGCTCGCAGTACGACAGAACTCTGGATCCTCCGGCCATAGACACCAGAATCGCTTTGGAGAAAACATACTGCGCCGACCTGGATCTCTGAGAGAGGCCGAGGAGGAGCGAGGAGGAGGCCGAGGATGAGGAGGAGGAGGAGGAGGAAGAGTAAACTGGGACTCGACCAGCCATCATAGCCCTGAGTTCCTGCACAAAGAGAGGAGGAGAGGTTGGAAGGGTTTGACAAACAGTTGTAGTGAACTGTCAACGGGGGGGGGGGGGGGGGGGGCCTCGCTGCGGTGCCGTTCTGTGATTCTCCAGATGCCCAGTCCGCCCCTGCTCACACGCTTATAAGATCCAAAGCTTTATTGCGTTTTGAATCAATGCTGAGTACAGCCAAACTTGACAGTCTCTTCTCGGCCAGGGCCGGGGGAGGGGTTACAAGGCTCGCGTCTTGTGCTGCATTCACTTGCACTCGGACATTAGGGATTTTCTCTCATAAATGTCCGATGAGACAAAACTTTTCTTTCAAAACAAAGCTGCAAACTGGGGCAGCAGCATATGCACCGCCAGCCCTCGCCCTCCATGATCAAGCGGCTTCTCCGATTTTGTTGTCAATGTTTTGACTGAACTGTGTTACTGTTCACATATAAGTAAACATTACGTTTGAATGATTTAGTGAGCTGGTGTTATTTTTTTCAAACCGCATGTTGGCTATTTCAGCACCACGCGCTGTCCACCTACTTATTGATCCACTATCAGCGTCAGTGCACCCCGCTGCCAGATTGTGCCTGTGCTGTGTGTCATTCACTCTCAACATGGACAGAAGTACAATAAGCAGCCTTTGCCTCGCCTGGGCTTTTTTTTGTAGAAATGCTATTAAAACATGAACCCTGTGCTGCACAATCAAGTTATATACATGTTTGTTTTCATAACAAGCTAAGCTATCAGCATGTGTAGAATACAGGGATGACACATGGATGTACAAGTAGTTATGAGACATTAAGTACAAAGGAAAAAACCTCAGAGGGTTAAACCATTAAGCACATGCCCCTCTTTACCAGCTCAATATTTTTCATGTTAACCTTTGTAACTTCACACATTTGAACAAAACATGTCTCTTTAAAAGCAGAAAAAAACATATATATTCAACAGATCAAATGATCAGTGAGTCACACGGCAGAGAAGGTGTGTATGCGATCTATATAGTTAATGAAAAAAATACAATTCCCCCAAAAATAGGGATAAATAGCAAAATATAATAATTAAAAGCGTCTTGAAGTATTTAAAAAAGATATACAATTAATAATCATTTAGACTGAATCATATATAATCTTTAGTTTGAAAAATATTATTTGTATAATTATTTCATGTAAATGTTGATGACAAAGAATTCAATTATTATTTTTTATTAAAAGCTGTAAAACATATAAATAAAATTAAGTCCCTAAAAACAATACGATAGGAACAAATATTTTAACTATCAAACTATCATATATGGATATAATATCATTTAGTATGTTTTGTTCTAAGCCCCTATGAAGCACATGCCCCTCTTAACCAGTCCGATATTTCATGTAACCCAGGTGAATTCACACATAAAAGTATGCAACAGGTGTCTTTAAATGCAGAAAGAAATATATATATTCAACAGATCAAATGATCAGTGAGTCACACGAGAGAGAAAGTGTGTATGCGATCTATATAGTTCCTGAAAAATACTGAAAAAAATCTATAATCCCCAAAACTCTGTTCCAGGTTTTCTTAGTTCAGTCCACTTTTCATCCATCCATTAAAACAGGAAGTGACCAGAGATTCCCTGCAGGACATTTAAATAGTAACAAACCTGCCAGTTATTCAGTAATCAATTATGTATTTGATATAAATCCAATAACTACAATATGATAGGAATAAATCACTTTTCAAGGTATTTAAAAAAGTAGATAATGAATAAATAATGGTAGATTGAATATGAAACTGATACCTGCAGCTCTTGTTGTGCTTGTCCGTATTTGTTGGTGACGACCTGCAGCTTCAGTTTGTACTGCGCTGACTCCAGTTCAGCCTTCCTCCTCAGAGACTGCTCCTGCTCCAGAGACCTACACACACACACACACTAAATGTTTTATATTAACCCACCAGTTATGACATCAGGGTTGGGCTGCACGATATTGGAAAAAACTGACATTGCGATATTTTTTCCCCCTGCGAGAGAGAGAGAGAGAGAGAGAGAGAGAGAGAGAGAGAGAGAGAGGAGAGAGAGAGAGAGAGAGAGAGAGAGAGAGAGAGAGAGAGAGAGAGAGAGAGAGAGAGAGAGAGAGAGAGAGAGAGGAGAGAGAGAGAGAAGAGAGAGAGAGAGAGAGAGAGAGAGAGAGATCTCGATCTATCTCGCAGGGGGAAATATATATATATATATATATATATATATATATATATATATATATAGCGATATGAAAACATACAGGAATTGAAGAAAAGACCGTTTTTTTTTTCCGCAAACCATCGTTTCTTGAACTTTAATGCTATACAATTGGTATTTTTTTAACTATATTTAACCGGATGAAGGATTTTAGTCACGGACGTCTGGATCTTAAGTTATCAGAGCAACAAGCTGAGCGAGCTCGGTTAGCAGCGCCGAACTGCCTTGAAGAAACACATGAAACTACTTTATTCAGTGTTTTGACCTTTAATCACGGGCTCCGTTTGCTTTGGAGATTTGATTGTGATTGGTGGTTTGCTGTCACTCACTCAAGTACCCCTGACATGAGAGCCGCGCAAGTTTTCCTTTTGTAGCAAGCAGCAAAAGAATTGTAACATGACGTGTTTGAGTTCATTTGCCTACTTAATATCAAAAGTCCTATATAAAAAAAAAATATATAAAATAAAAATCGTCACGTCCTGCGATGTGAATATCGCGATTATCGTCACGACACGATATATCGTGCAGCCCTACATCAGGGTATATGCAGGAATCCTGAAGTCAAATGTAAAACCTTTTAAGACCTTTTTTAAGACCCTTTCCATACATTCTAAGACCTCATCGCCACTTTGAGTTCTAACCGGTTACATTGGCGACACTTTACCTCACATTTACTATATACAGTATTGACTGTCCTTCCTCCTTATCTTCCAACCATTTGGACGCAAACTTGCATTTCCCCATAACGATGTTGTTTAACAACCGGCGTAAACGGACCTTCGCGCGCTATCAAGCAGTGAGCGCGCGATGTCTTGTTCAGATGACGTCACATCCAACGGGATGCCATAAATAAACTACACAGAATCACACTACACACCTACGCAATGATTACATTCAGGCAGAATCACTACACACCTACGCAATGATTACATTCAGGCAGACTGTAGAATACAACCTCTTTGGACCATTTATATACTTATTGAAAACTAGCTACACAATGTAATACCTTGGGAAATGCCCTTTAATACTTTTTAATAGCCTTCATTTTCTAATACTTGTTAAGACCCCGCGGACACCCTGAAGATAAGAAGTACTTTATTGATCACAAGTTGTGTTGCAGCGGCATAAAAAGACATGGCATGGTACAATAAGATTAAAAGACAAGAAATAAACGTTTAAAAATGTCAACATCTCAATAGCAATAAAAGAAAGTAGAAAATGTTGAATTACACATTTACAGTGACACAATATAAAGCAGGATATTAAATATACATAAGTATGTGAGGAATGGAATATTAGATATGTTGAGTAATTAGAATCTGTTTATTTTATACTCTTAAACTAAAAGTCACTTCCTGTATTGCCGTGATAAAATGGACATGCGCAATAAACGTGTCGAAGCAACGCCGACGGTGTGTGTGTGTGTGTGTATTTGTTCCTACGTCATGTGGTAAACTATGTTCCCATAGAGACCAGTTATCCAAGAGAAGCTGTGGAGCAGAGAGTTCTCCGACAGCCAGAATAGGGCCAGAAAATAGACTTCACTCACTTCTTTAAGATCTCCTGCTCAGAGTTGTCCAGCACTCTCAGTTTGGGCGCGTACAGCAGAACGATGTCCGACCGCTTCGCCTTCTTGTTGCACTACAGAGAAACGACAGATCATCATCATTAGAGTCAAGATGCAGGATGATATACAACTTCTCCTCCTGCAGCGGTCAGACTATATAACCAGCTTCAAGGCTTTATTGTCCTTTGTACAGTAGCTACAGTGTAGATATGTCAATGAAAAACTGAAGTCCCAGGCTCCTCAAACAGAGCAACATATATATAGGATTATTATATATATATTTTTTTTTTTTCTATGCATGCTTCTTAGTTAACATTAAGCTGTATTTGGCTCTTTTTCTGCTGTAACAAATGTACATTTCCCCTCTGTGGGACGAACAATGTCTTTTTCTGTTTTGTTACTGCCGAATTGTATTCCATATTTGATTCCATTCTATTTCTATGTAAATACTACGATAGTTTACTAGATTTGTTATTATTTTCAATATTTTTTAATGTTATTATAGTTTTCTTATAATAGTTCTCTATCTGTGTTTTTAATGTTTGTTTTACTTTTATGTCTGCTCCACGACATCAAGTCAAATTCCTCGTACGTGTCAACCTACCTGGAGATAAACCTGATTCTGATTTACTAATATATCATATTCCATTCACTTGTATATAGACTCTCCTTGCACTATTTCTACACTATTTTATTTGTAATTACTTGCACTTTTGTATCAGTGTCACTGTGCTGCTCTGTGGGAGGAGCCTGTGACCTCAGATTTTCATTGTCATATCTACACTGTAGCTACGAACAAAGGACAATAAAAGCCTTGAACCTTGAATCCTGTTGCCGCCCGTCTCTCACCTGTGGACATTTGGCGGCGGACCCCTGAGCTTTGAGCCAGCGTGTGATGCAGGTGAACCCGAACAGGTGTCCGCAGCGCAGGGCGGAGAGTCGGTGCTCGCCTGCTGTCGTCCACGGCTCGAAGCAGATGGAGCAGACGTCGCCTTCTTCTCCCTGCGAAGACGAGGGGGCGGGAGCCGGGGGAGCGAGGAGCGGCTGGAGGAGGAGGAGGAGGAGAGTTTCAGCTTCATTGATAAGATTTAGTTTGTTTGTTCATAGTGTCGTGGACGGTCCCCATGGATCAACTGTCACAACAAACAGGAAATGGAGCAGCTTTAGCCGACATCGCTAATTTCCATCTGTTGTCCAGATGATAACAGACACCTTTTTAAAACCACAACACATCAACAGCATTAGTTATAAAGAAAGGATGGAAGACAAGTAGATAGAGGAGAAAGGATCAAAGAGAACAATACAATGCAAACACACGTTACTGCATACATGTCACATATAGCACGTCACAATCACACAACAGAACCGAGGGGCAAGGTAAGAACGCACAGAAACCCTACATTACAGTTATTGTTACTTAAATGATATGACGTGATTATATGACATGTACTTCTAACCTACTCAGTAGTACACAAAGCGTTGACAAATTACAACATAAAAAAGGGCAGGAATGTTTTCCTGTATCTGTCCTTGTGACAGCGGAGACTAAAATATCAAACTATAGCCTCAAAATGAGGTCCGTTACACAAAACAGACACTCCCAAAAGATTAAGCTAAATAATGCACAGCATGTTGTAAGGGACCAG
This sequence comes from Dissostichus eleginoides, assembly GCA_031216635.1. Taxonomy (NCBI): domain Eukaryota; kingdom Metazoa; phylum Chordata; class Actinopteri; order Perciformes; family Nototheniidae; genus Dissostichus; species Dissostichus eleginoides. The sequence goes on from CM062273.1 coordinate 2,411,681, forward strand.
GTGAATGCAGGAGTCTATAAACATGTAAATACAAGGAGATAAAGAACAGAACGTAAAATTAAGTAAGGTAAAGTGAAATAAAATAAAAGACTGTTTATTGTAGTAATAGATATTAAGATACATAGACTTGGAACAGCCGACCAGGAAATATTAGAGAGGCAAACTGTTTGGCTTTTCATTAGCGACGTCCGTCTTTTACTTGGTCTCTTAATCATTATTACTATTATATTGCCATGCTGTTGTATCTATTGTATCACCTGTATGTTTTGATGTTCAGCCTGCGTCCTCTCAGCGGAACTTGAATCTGAACACAGACGGAAAAAGAGAGAGAAATCAAACTGGGATGTTTTGACTCAGACGTGTGAATGAAAACAAACTGTGTGTGAGACTCACTGCTAGGAGCGGCTTCCTGGGGTTCTGTGTGCTGGGCGTTAAGACGAGGGCTAGCAGGCAACACAGGGGGGTCGACGGGCTCCAGAGCAGCTCCCTGACCCCCCCGCTCTTCCTCCTCCTCCTCCTCCTCAGACTCGCTGATCTCCGTGGTGCTGCCGGAGCCCGGCTCAGCCGCTGAGGCAGCTGGAGCTCGCAGCAGGAAGTCTGGGAATCCTCTAGAGGGCGCTGCAGTCTGGCTGGGGTAATGCACCCTGAGACCCTGCCTAACACACACACACACACACACACACACACACACACACACGGTTAACTCTTTCTGACAGAATACCAGGGGTGGGAAGTAGTAGAGTACAAATACTTTGTTACTGTACTTAAGTACATGTTTCTGGTATCAGTACTTTACTCCTTATCTTTCTGACGACTTTTGACTTCTTACATTTTGATCACAAATACCTGTACTTTCTACTTCTTACATGTTGAACCCAAATACCTGTACTTTCTACTTCTTACATTTTGAACCCAAATACCTGTACTTTCTACTTCTTACATGTTGAACACAAATACCTGTACTTTCTACTTCTTACATGTTGAACACAAATACCTGTACTTTCTACTTCTTACATTTTGAACCCAAATACCTGTACTTTCTACTTCTTCCATGTTCCAAACAGGCTGGTTCCTTTAGTCTGAATGTGTGTTTGGTGGCGTGATCATTATTATTTAGAGTCATTGCGTGCCTATTGATTTGAACACGATCCGTGTATCCATCATTTCCTGGTCTTCTCTAAAGAAGAGGGACCAATGAAAACGTTGTCATGTTGCCGTTGTTCAGCATGGAAACATTCATTAGCTAACAATGACATTATTGTTCTATTAATATAAAGGGAGGTCAGGTACTCTTTAAAACAGCTGCTAGTTATGGGTACTTTTTACTGAAGTACATTTCAAAGCCTCTTTACTTTTACTTGAGTAAAGAAGTTTAGTCAGTACTTCTACTTTCACCAGAGTATTTTTAAACACGAGTATCTGTACTTCTACTTGAGGAAAGGATGTGTGTACTTTTGCCATCTCTGCAGAATACACACGAGACTAAAAAGAAAGTGCGAAACATAAAAAAAAAAGTTTAAATCTCAATGCAGCTTGAACGCATCGTGATGTAAGTCAATGGTATCGTGCTTTGTTAATTAGACACCGGCAGCTTAAAGATAAGATAAGAAGTACTTTATTGTTCTCAATTTGGGAAATGTTTTCGTTGCAGCAGCATAAAGACAAGACAATGTTCATAAGAGAAATTAAAACACACAGGGTTAACTCTTTCTGACAGGATACACACGAGACTGGAGGATTTAAAACCCAAAGCCTCATCACCATGCTGATGATCCGTCAAGAAGGGCCGTCGATGAGCCTCGTGATATTTCTAAAAAGGCAGTATTTTTGTTTTGATATGCTGTTGGAATCAACTTCCTGTTTTAATCAGAGAGGCAGAGAGTGTCCAACCTAGGGCTGCACGATATTGGAAAAAACTGACATTGCGATTTTTCTTCCCCTGCGATATATATAAATATAGTTAGAAAATACCAATTGTATAGCATTAAAGTTCAAGAAGGGATGGTTTGCAGACAAAGAAAACTGTCTTTTCTTCTATTCCTGTATATAGAAATATGAAGAAATACAGGAATTGAAGAAAAGACAGTTTTCTTTGTCCGCAAACCATCCCTTCTTGAACTTTAATGCTATACAATTGGTATTTTCTAACTATATTTAACCGGATGAAGGATTTTAGTCACGGACGTCTGGATCTTAAGTTATCAGAGCAACAAGCTGAGCGAGCTCGGTTAGCAGCGCCGAACTGCCTCGAAGAAACACAAGACCTTTAATCACCAGGTCCGTTTGCTTTGGAGATTTGATTGTGATTGGTGGTTTGCTGTCACTCACTCAAGTACCCCTGACATGAGAGCCGCGCCAGTTTTCCTTTTGTAGCAAGCAGCAAAAGAATTGTAACATGACGTGTTTGAGTTCATTTGCCTACTTAATATCGCACGTCCTGCGATGTGACTATCGCGCATGCGCATATCGCGATTATCGTCACGACACGATATATCGTGCAGCCCTAGCCCAAACCTTTTAGAGTGAAAAAAACTACTGACGACCCATCTTTTTAGATTGGCTTTTGTTTCTACTTGAGATGTGTGTGATGTGTTCTTGTGTTTGTTCCTTTGGGGACTCCACGTGGTCTGTGTTTTGTTTTTATGTTAAGAATCAGGTTTATCACCAGGAAGGTTGACACGTACGAGGAATTTGACTTGATGTCGTGGTGCATACATAAAAGTAAAACAAATTAAAAAAAACACAGATAGAAAACTACTTTAAGAAAACTTTAATAACATAAAAAAATATTTAAAATAATAAAAAATATAGTAAACTATAGCAGCATTTACATAGAAATAGAATGGAATAAAATTTGGCACTAATAAAAAAAAGAAAACAGATATTGTGTACATTTAACCTAATTAATTTCTTTATTTCTGTGAAAGGTGCTTTACTAAATAAACGTATTATATTAGGATCTCACCTGAGTCTCCTGCGTATGGGACCCCCTTGAGCAGCTGATCCCACCGCCCTCTGGCTGAAGGCCCAGGTGGCAGGAAGTCTGGGAGGAGATCGAGCCGTCGCCTGTTCTCTCTGATCACCATCATCGTCATCGTCTTCGTCCACCTCCGTGCTGCTGCCGGAGTCCAGGATGATGAGCGAGGAGTCCACCTCCATGGCCTCCATCTGCAGGGAGAGGAGGAGCAATCAATCAATCAATCAAAGTTTAAAGGTCCCCTATTACACTGTTTCTCATCAATATATCACAGGTCTCAGATATATACAGAGCCTGTCTCTGATTGGCTGAAACACCAAACAGATCATTGCAGCATCCCATAATCCCCTCTGTTTCAGCCCTGTTTCCAAAGTGCTGATTCTCTGTCTGTTACTTTAGATGAAAATAAGGAGCCCCTCCCCACGCCCCTCTGAGAGACATTTGGGTAAAAAGAACTCAATGGTGCTCTAGGAGGAGATTCAGGTGATAAGGTGGGGGGGGGGGGTTACCTTGGTTGCTGATTGGCTAATGGTTATAATGGTTATACATCATTATGACATCATAAAGTGGCCAAAATCTGATCAGCTCATTTTCAGACAGGTTTTTATAGAAATGGATCAGGAGAAAAAGAGAGAGAATCTTTGTTCCTGAAACTTTCAGAGTCTCTTTACACAGAGGGGACACATGTTGATGTAGAAGAGACATGAAGAAGAGGGGACACATGTTGATGTAGAAGAGACATGAAGAAGAGGGGACACATGTTGATGTAGAGGAGACATGAAGAAGAGGGGACACATGTTGATGAAGAAGAGACATGAAGAAGAGGGGACACATGTTGATGTAGAGGAGACATGAAGAAGAGGGGACACATGTTGATGTAGAAGAGACATGAAGAAGAGGGGACACATGTTGATGAAGAAGAGACATGAAGAAGAGGGGACACATGTTGATGTAGAAGAGACATGAAGAAGAGGGGACAAATGTTGATGTAGAAGAGACATGAAGAAGAGGGGACACATGTTGATGTAGAAGAGACATGTGTTTGTTCACACACCTCCAAAAATGTGGAGTAGGATTTGAAAGTTCACAAGCTGTGCATGTTGGGATTTTCTGACAGGATGACTGCCTCAAATACTAATCAATCAGATCATTTAAATCAAGAAGTCAAATGTTCAATACAGTTTAATATTATCTCAGGATAAACACTTCCTTGTACCTTTCTCGTACTTCTTAAGCTAAGTAAAGTCTTAAAAAAGTATTTTGGATCAGTTTCGTTTTTCTGAGAAACTCGTGAAAAGTTAACTTTTACAGACACGTGGTTGTCACTGGACAAAGCTACAAACAAGTCATGATCTTATAGGAGGATTTGATGCATTGCAGGTTATAAAAGGAGTAAAAATATCGCAGCCTAAATTAGTACTGAAATGTGGAAAACAAGTCTGAAAAATACCCCCAAATACATGTAAAAAATATATATAAAATGGTCAAAAAACACACATATGATGATCTTATAGAATGAGTTGCAGTGCTGCAGATTAAACAGTTAATGAGTTAAGTAAAATGCAAGATAATGCAGCAGTACCATTCCTCCACAAACACCATAACACTGACAGGGAGACATTCTACTGCACAACCAATACGTGTACTTTAAATTCAATTAAAAGCCTTTACGGTGTGATTTCAGTACTATTGGTTCACCAAATGCTTCGATACTTATTTCACAACTGCTGCGTGATAAGAGATGATATCAAAGGAGGTGTTTTTCTTGTTCTGCAGTGCAAACCCTGCACGGAGTCAAAAGTTACACAACCTAGCATGTTGTGCTAACTAGCCAGCTAACGTGTATATGTATAGATAGATAGACAGAAAGCCAACAGAAGCTCCTTGGGTTTAAAATCATACTTAAGGAAGGGCTATGTTGAACCATTTCTAAAGTAAATAAGCAACGTTACATACAACAATTTAAAATATGAAACAATAATATAATTAACTGTTAAGATCACCTGGTAACCACGGACGCTGGAGTTAGCTTAGCTTAGCATATGCGGTTCTCTTTACCCAAGGTGGGTCTTTATTGTTGTCAATACATATGATAATAATATATTTTATTAATCAAGCGTTTTATCAAGTGATCAAAGACGCTGTTAATGTTAACTATGGTGGTTTTAGTGTAAATACGCTAAAGAAAATGGGTCAGACTATTGTTAGCACGGCTAGCTAACATTTGTAGTTCATTTAATGACATTCCTAACACACTAAATGTAAATAACACCCTATTTTTAAATGTTGCAAGCTATAATTTGGCCCTTCATTGTGTCTAATTTGCCAGATAGCCTACATATTGTTATATTTCAGGGTCAACTTGTATATGTTTAACTGTTAGTTCTGTTTCTGCTGAGATGTATTTTCCATTTTGATATGTTTGTTAGCTTTTTATATTTAAATGTATGGTGCAATGCCTTGTTTAAACATGCTGATGTCACGAAAACCTAACCCAATTCAGGATCAATAACGTGTATCTTATCTTATTTAGCTCGCTAGCTACTGCAAACTGGTAATAGCATTGTTAGCATCGTTAGCACGGTGAGAAACAGACTCCTACCTGTGGAAAGTGAGGGTTTAACAGCCGCAGATCCCCCGCTTGATAACGGCACACAGTAACCTCATGGCTCCACTGCTAACACACAACTTAAAAAGGTCAGTTTTTCTGTGAGGTTTTACCAGGGTTTACTTCCAGGAGCGTTATAGAGAAACCGCGGGTCAGGGATCGAATCTCCCGGCGCTCAGATCACTCTGCTCCGCCCCATCCTGCCGCCGCGTAATCACCGCGTCATCACCAGAGATCCTATGAGGAGAAGATGGACACCACGAAGAGGCAGAATATTGTTTTTTTTAAAGAAATGTAATTATTTAATTAATGGAAACACATTTTTGCTCAATAATTAAGTTAAGGGGGTTTCTTTTATATGTAACACAAACAACAACCTGAAAAACAATGACACGTGCATTACGTCACTGTTAAATCACCTACCATTAGACAGAATTCAGCCCGCTCTTTCACTGCGTCATCACCAGAGATCCTATGAGGAGAAGATGGACACCACGAAGAGGCAGATGAGTTTTTTTTTAAGAAATGTAATTATTTTTAATTTTTTTTATTAGTCATTAGTCAATATATTGAACGTGTCAGAAACATTTTTTTTTTAATAATAATAATAATTTTAACAAAGATTCGAAACAGATAGGCCTACAACAAATAAAAATAAACAAATTCTCAAACAGTCTCTGTCATGTTCAACAGGGGCAAGAAGAAGCTTAAAACCAACGTTTCTGGTCCTACACCCTCTAGCGTACATTTTTCTTGAAAATAAAAGATTAGGTTATCGTCATCAGCGTCATGTTCGTCATGTTGTACAAAACAACCAAAAAGAAATAACTTTTACAATAACAAGTATGAGTTCACAGGTCCTGCTCATAACCATTCATGGAAACACATGTTTGCTCAATAATTAAGCTAAGGAGGTTTCTTTTAATATGTAACACAAACAACAAGCCGAAAAACAATGACACGTGCATTACGTCACTGTTAAATGATCTACCATTAGACAGAATTCAGTCCGCTCTGTCACTGTGTCATCAGCAGAGATCCTATGAGACGAAGATGGGTAACACCAAAATGCAAAATGTGCAAAAGAGAAACCAAACCTTACCGTCAGAATGAGAATCAGAAATCAGAAACAGGTTTATTTCCAAGTAGGTTCACACATAGTAGGAATTTGCCTTGGTGTATTTGTTGCAAACATAAAGACAGTTAAAGAAGAAAAAAATATAAGAAAAACAACCCAAAAATAACAACTATTATAAGGTCAAAATATAGAGAAATATTTACATGAAATACAAAAAAAAACGACGTCCAGTATAACATGACATAATACAAAAATAATAAAATATGAGAATTGCTGAGTTGTTCAAATTGCATTATGACATTTTAAAAGAACGATATTTGATATGTTTTTTTCATAATTGGATATACAATTCTGTTTATTTATCACCACTCTTTTTGTATTGTTTTAAATATCAATAATATACCAATGTATTTATTTAAATCCATATGTTGAGTTGTTGAGCACATGTCTGAAATGTTTGCACATTAAATAAAGAATAAGTACTCGCAACTATTAAGATCATCGTACGTTGTAAGTGTTTAGAACATGTTGTTAATTACAATATTTCAGTTTTTAATTTAAAATATACTAAAGGGTTCAGTTCCCAGTGTGCATTGCACGTAATAATACACAATCAAGCCCTCAAATCGAGCTTTGACTTCACTTTAAACAAGGAACATTTGACATTTTTGTTATATAATTTGCAACATCTGCAGATAGTGCATGTGACGTTACTCAGCCTTCAAAGTATCCCCAAACTCTCTAGGGGGAACCCCATTTTTAAGGGGTGTTACGACCCCCTCCATTCCACTAGGGGTCTCTGTGTTTACGTTCTGCTTGCTGGCCAGATATGGCAAAAGTACACACATCCTTTACTCAAGTAGAAGTACAGATACTCGTGTTTAAAAATACTCTGGTAAAAGTAGAAGTACTGACTAAACTTCTTTACTCAAGTCAAAGTAAAGAAGTATGGGCTTTGAAATGTACTTAAGTAAAAAGTATCCATAACTAGCAGCTGTTTTAAAGAGTACCTGAGCTCCCTTTATATTAATAGAACAATAATGTCATTGTTAGCTAATGAATGTTTCCATGCTGAACAACGGCAACATGACAACGTTTTCATTGGTCCCTCTTCTTTAGAGAAGACCAGGAATGATGGATACACGGATCGTGTTCAAATCAATAGGCACGCAATGACTCTAAATAATAATGATCACGCCACCAAACACACATTCAAACTAAAGGAACCAGCCTGTTTGGAAAATGTAAGAAGTAGAAAGTACAGGTATTTGGGTTCAACATGTAAGAAGTAGAAAGTACAGGTATTTGTGTTCAAATGTAAGAAGTAGAAAGTACAGGTATTTGTGTTCAAAATGTAAGAAGTAGAAAGTACAGGTATTTGGGTTCAAAATGTAAGAAGTAAAAGTAAAAAGTCGTCAGAAAAACAAGTAGTGGAGTAAAGTACTGATAACAGAAACATGTACTTAAGTACAGTAACGAAGTATTTGTACTTCACTACTTCCCACCTCTGTTGCTGGCTCTAATTTGTGTTACAGGTGTTCAAGTCGTCCACCTGATGAGCCACACCTGGGTGCCTGGGGATAAAAGGCCAACACCCTCCCATACTGCCGGCTCTCATTCTTTTGTTGGCCTCAACTTTGTTTATGCAAATTTTCACACACACATACACACACACACATTACTGATAACTGACTCCCACGATTGTTCAGGTTCGTTATGTCCTTTGGATTTTTTACATTGTAAATAAATATGCTTTTTGTTCCACTTAAACTTGCCTGGTCTCCCATCTTTGTTGCAGCCTCCGGGCTGTATACATATCATTCATGTATTTGACATCCATCCACAATTGGAAATCATTTACCAGTCAAAGATCGTTATCTAATATACTCACACTTTGAAAATTCACCTGAAGACATGTCAGCCACAACACACACGTTGACTCAAGCACCACTTTTATTGGCACAGAGAATCAAGGTAAACATAAAAAGGTAAAAAATGAATCTTTAAGCTCGTAAACTTTATGTGTACTATATAGAAGTTATCATCAGGTTTTATCCCAGTTTAAGGAAGAGATTTCCCACATATAAAATAACCCACGTTTCCAGTGTTTCCGCTAAAGCTTTGGCTCCTTAACATTCAATGGACTCACACTTGGACATATACATAAAAATGGGAAGTTAACATTTGTTTTCCCCCAATAAATGGCAGCAACTATAGCTCAGAATGGCTAGTGCCAGCAATGCCAAACATTATCCCGTTGCTTTTATACTTCCTAACGGTTATATTTCTCCATAAGACATAGTTTGAACACCATACACTTGGTTTACAAATTCCCCAAGTTTTCAATCAAGACCCCATGATTGAAAACACAATAAAATGCATACAGTATCTTCTATAAAAACACATCTTCCAGCGCAATTGTTTTGTAACACAACATCAGGTTTTAGTGTAATCCCTGCCAAGATAATGATGTTCAATGTTTGCTTTAAGAGGCCTATGTTTAATTGGGCTTTAACAAGCGGTGGTGCGGATCACAAATGCCCTTTTTTTCAACAAAATTGCCCCTGATCTGATACATGCAGTCTCATGCACATTTGAACCAAAGACAGGACAGCTAAAGTCCCGATTAAAGAATGACTTTCACAGTTATACAGAGCTGCAATAGTGTGTTGAGGGTTACATGGGAAGTCTAAGATAGGACTTAAGAACCATTAGGAAAGAAATTGTGCGGTTGGAAATGGCTTCTGCAATAGAACAACTTTATAAGTGTATCATATCATTTGGTCTCCTGAGGATATCCTTGATCAGAAACCCTGAGTACTGCAGACTGAGAGGCATGAAGGCTTTACACCTTCTCCAACTGTGTCACCCATGTTTTCAGTTTATCCGCCAGCACTGTGGGAGAGAGAGATAGACACCATATTAGTATTGTTATTGTTGGAGAAATTCTACGGTTAAAGGGCCCGACTGTGCTTTTTTTGTGTTTTCACAGAACATAGTGACTTCACTATGTAACATTAACACTTCTATTGGCTAGCGCTCCAGCACATTGTACGTGATAGGCTAAGGGGGACATCTCTAAGCCGTTGACCAATCACAACAGAGCCAGCCAGCTAACCAATCAGAGCAGACTGGGCTTTGGTTTCAGACAGAGGGTGAAAAGAGGTGCTGCAGCACAGGCAGTATGAGAACAATAAAGAGGTTTTTGAACATTAAAGCATGGAGACATGTCCCAGTAGAGACACTACATACTGATATACACCTGAACATCAGCAGGAGAAGACTCTTTAAAGTAGAGACACTACATACTGATATACACCTGAACATCAGCAGGAGAGGACTCTTCAAAGTAGAGACAATACATACTGATATACACCTGAACATCAGCAGGAGAGGACTCTTTAAAGTAGAGACACTACATACTGATATACACCTGAACATCAGCAGGAGAGGACTCTTTAAAGTAAAGACACTACATACTGATATACACCTGAACATCAGCATGAGAGGACTCTTTAAAGTAGAGACACTACATACTGATATACACCTGAACATCAGCAGGAGAGGACTCTTTAAAGTAGAGACACTACATACTGATATACACCTGAACATCAGCAGGAGAGGACTCTTTAAAGTAGAGACACTGATATACACCTGAACATCAGCAGGAGAGGACTCTTTAAAGTAGAGACACTACATGTTGGGGTTGCGGGAAAGGTAGGACCCAAATGCAGAATACCAAAAATGGAAAAAGGTCTAGGAACAAAAGGCGAGCTTTATTACAAAAGCTGGAGAACAAAACATGACATGAAACTCACAGGTAACACAAGGTAACATGGAGGGAGACAGGAAAGACAACAATGATCGACAGGGGAACACAGGGAAAGACAAGACTAAATACAGGAAGGGGTAATCACGAGACGAGAAACAGCCGGGCAGGGGAGGAGAAACACAAGGGCAACAGGTGAACACAATCAGACAATTAGACACACCAGGGAAACTAATGACAGGGAGGAACACACAGGGAGAAGGACCAGACAAGAAACAGGGAGAACAGAACAACCAAAACAAACCCCAAAACCCAACACACAAAACCCCAAATCATGACAGAACCCCCCCCTCAAGGGACGGATTCCAGACGTCCCTACACAAACAAAGTCCAATATTTCCAAAAGGCTGGGTGGAGGGGGTCCGAAGGACGGGTTTGGGCTGACAGCCCAGAGGCATGGCAGAGGACCAGAAAGGGGTCTCGGGCGGACGGCCCGGGGGCAAGGCAGAGTTCAAGGACGGGGACTCGGGCGGACGGCCCGGGGGCAAGGCAGAGTTCGAGGAAGGGGACTCGGGCGGACGGCCCGGGGGCAAGGCAGAGGAACAGGAGGTGGTCTCGGGCGGACGGCCCGGGGGCAAGGCAGAGGACCAGGAAAGAGTCTCGGGCGGACGCCCGATGGCACAGCAGGAGGACGGGGACTCGGGCGGACGGCCCGGGGGCAAGGCAGAGGAACAGGAGGAGGTGGTCTCGGGCGGACGGCCCGGGGGCAAGGCAGAGTTCGAGGATGGGACTCGGGCGACGGCCCGGGGGCAAGGCAGGGTTCGAGGACGGGGACTCGGGCGGACGGCCCGGGGGCAAGGCAGAGTTCGAGGGATGGGACTCGGGCGTACGGCCCGGGGGCAAGGCAGGGTTCGAGGACGGGGACTCGGGCGGACGGCCCGGGGGCAAGGCAGAGTTCGAGGACGGGGACTCGGGCGGACGGCCCGGGGGCAACGTGGCAGAGCAAAGGCAGAGAAGCGGCCACGGCCGTGGCGGGCATAGTCAGGGGCCGGGCACAAGGAAGGACCGGGTTCGTGGCCGACTGGACCCCTGACATGACAGGACATCGTGTTGGCAGGAACGCCGGCGGAGCAGGTGTCGGCGGGACCCCCAACAGAACAGGACAAGGAGTCGGCAGGACCCCCAACGATAATGGACGTGGAGTCGGCAGGACCCTCAGCGGAACCCCCGACCACAGGACATGGAGTTGGCAGGACCCCCGGCAGAGCAGTAGTCGGCGGGACCTCCAACGATAATGGACGTGGAGTCGGCAGGACCCTCAGCGGAACCCCCGACACCACAGGACATGGAGTTGGCAGGACCCCCGGCAGAGCAGTAGTCGGCGGGACCTCCAACGGCACAGGACATAGGGTTGGCAGGACCCCCGGCAGAAGAGTAGTCGGCGGGACCCCCAACGGGACAGGACATGGAGTTGGCAGGACCCCCGGCAGAACAGTAGTCAGCGGGACCCCCAACAGAACAGGACATGGAGTTGGCAGGACCTCCGACGAAACAGGTGTCGGCTGGACCCCCAACGACACAGGACATAGGGTTGGCAGGACCCCCGGCAGAAGAGTAGTCGGCGGGACCTCCCACAGCACAGGACATAGGGTTGGCAGGACCCCCGGCAGAAGAGTAGTCGGCGGGACCTCCAACGGCACAGGATATAGGGTTGGCAGGACCCCCGGCAGAAGAGTAGTCGGCGGGGGCCCCCTAGTCGGGCGGGACATGGAGTTGGCAGGACCCTCAGCGGAACCCCCAACGACACAGGACATGGAGTTGGCAGGACCCCCGGCAGAACACAGTAGTCGGCGGGACCTCCAACGGCACAGGATATAGGGTTGGCAGGACCCCCGGCAGAAGAGTAGTCGGCGGGGCCCCCAACGGGACAGGACATGGAGTTGGCAGGACCCCCGGCAGAACAGTAGTCGGCGGGACCTCCAACGGCAAAGGACATAGGGTTGGCAGGACCCCCGGCAGAAGAGTAGTCGGCGGGACCCCCAACGGGACAGGACATGGAGTTGGCAGGACCCCCGGCAGAAGAGTAGTCGGCGGGACCTCCAACGGGACAGGACATGGAGTTGGCAGGACCCCCAGCAGAACCTCCAACGGACCAGGACATTGGGTAGGGACTTGAGACGGAACTCGAGAGGAAACTCGAGAGGGAACTCGAGAGGAGACTTGAGAGGAGACTTGAGAGGGAACTCGAGAGGAGACTCGAGAGGAGACTGGAGAAGGAACTTGAGAGGGAACTCGAGAAGGGACTCGAGAGGAGACTTCAGAGGTGACTTGAGAGGGAACTCGAGAGGAGACTCGAGAGGGGACTCGAGAGGGAACTCGAGAAGGGACTCGAGAGGAGACTTGAGAGGGGACTCGAGAGGGAACTCGAGAAGGGACTCGAGAGGGGACTTGAGAGGGGACTCCAGAGGGGACTCGAGAGGGAACTCGAGAGAAGACTCGAGAAGGGACTTGAGAGGGAACTCGAGAGGAGACTAGAGAGGGAACTTGAGTTGGGACTAGAGAAGGGACTTGAGTAGGGACTGGAGAAGGGACTTGAGATGGGACTCGAAAGGGGACTTGAGAAGGGACTTGAGAGAGAACTTGAAAAGGGACTTGAGAGGAGACTCGAGAGGTGACTAGAGAGGGAACTTGAGTAGGGACCGGAGTTGGGACTGGAGAAGGGACTGGAGAAGGGACTGGAGATGGGACTCGAAAGGGGACTTGAGAAGGGACTTGGAAAGGGACTCGAGAGGGGACTTGAGAGGAGACTTGAGAGGGAACTCGAGAGGGAACTTGAGTCGGCCGGTATGCCGACAGGACACGAGGGGTTGGCGTCGGCCGGAGAGCCAACAGGAGACGAGGAGCTGGAGTCGGCCGGTACGCCGACAGGAGGCGAGGTGCTGGAGTCGGCCGGTACGCCGACAGGAGGCGAGGTGCTGGAGTCGGCCGGTACGCCGACAGGAGGCGAGGTGCTGGAGTCGGCCGGTACGCCGACAGGAGGCGAGGTGCTGGAGTCGGCCGGTACGCCGACAGGACACGGGGAGCTGGCGTCGGCCGGAGAGCCAACAGGTGACGAGGAGCCGGAGTCGGGACCATGGCTGCTGCGTCCGGTACTGGAGCCGGAACCATGGCTGGTGGGGCCGGAGCTGGGGCCGGAACCATGGCTGCTGGGGCCGGCACTGGAGTCGGAACCATGGCTGCTGGGGCCAGAACTGGGGCCGGAACCATGGCTGCTGGGGCCAGAACTGGGGCCGGAGCCATGGCTGCTGGGGCCGGAACCATGGCTGTTGGGGCCGGAACTGGGGCCGGAACCATGGCTGCTGGGGCCGGAACTAGGGCCGGAACCATGGCTGCTGGGGCCAGAACTGGGGCCAAAACTGGGGCTCGGGCTGCTAGCCTGGACTTGCGACTCCTTCTTTTAGGAGCTTTTTGGAGGCTCCGTGGACCTCCAAAAGCCAGACGAGTACCCGCGAACGGCTCCTGGACAGGATCAGGAAATGGGGCCGGAACCACTGGAGCACGGGCTGGAATCTTGGCCTCGCATTCTCCAGAAATCTTCCGGAGGCTCCGCGGACCTCCCAAGACCAGGTCATACCCCAGGAAAGGGTCAGAGGCGTGAGACAAGTCTTCAGGAGCCCTCGTAAACCGTTGCAACCACTCAGGCAACCAGCTCCTGAGCCAGGGCTGGCAAGCAACCTCCTGGCGTGCCGCCTTCAACGCGGCCTCTCTTCCCCGTCTAGATGAGGCGTCACACCAGGTGTAGAACATGTACTCTAGCGTGTACCCAAGGCATTCCGCCTGTAGAGCGAAGCGATCGGCATCTGCTGAGTCCAATTGTGGTCGATTCATTCTGTTGGGGTTGCGGGAAAGGTAGGACCCAAATGCAGAATACCAAAAATGGAAAAAGGTCTAGGAACAAAAGGCGAGCTTTATTACAAAAGCTGGAGAACAAAACATGACATGAAACTCACAGGTAACACAAGGTAACATGGAGGGAGACAGGAAAGACTAACAATGAATCGACAGGGGAACACAGGGAAAGACAAGACTAAATACAGGAAGGGGTAATCACGAGACGAGAAACAGCCGGGCAGGGGAGGAGAAACACAAGGGCAACAGGTGAACACAATCAGACAATTAGACACACCAGGGAAACTAATGACAGGGAGGAACACACAGGGAGAAGGACCAGACAAGAAACAGGGAGAACAGAACAACCAAAACAAACCCCAAAACCCAACACACAAAACCCCAAATCATGACACTACATACTGATATACACCTGAACATCAGCAGGAGAGGACTCTTTAAAGTAGAGACACTACATACTGATGTACACCTGAACATCAGCAGGAGAGGACTCTTTAAAGTAGAGACACTACATACTGATGTACACCTGAACATCAGCAGGAGAGGACTCTTTAAAGTAGAGACACTACATACTGATATACACCTGAACATCAGCAGGAGAGGACTCTTTAAAGTAGAGAAACTACATACTGATATACACCTGAACATCAGCAGGAGAGGACTCTTTAAAGTAGAGACACTTCATAGAGTACTTCTTCCACCACTGCAACTGTCACTCTATGCACTATTATAACTATGCACTGATTGGCTTAAGCTGAACAGCCAACCAGAGTTAACTTTGAGGTTTATTTGCTGACAGTGCGCGACTCACCGCATAGAACATGGCCCACAGAAGCTCAAAATTGCAAATCGATGATAATCTGCTTGGTGTGTCAGGGCCTTAAAGTCTGTCCTTTGTAAGACAGTCTAGCAGATACATGTTTACCTAAAGTTGCACATGGTGATGGCGGTAAGTTACCTCCAGCAGACGGTCTCTGGAAGGCATCGAAGGCCCGGCAGGCGTTGATCAGAAGTTCTAGTTCTTTGGGACAGTCGCCAAGCGGCTCCTGGTATTTTTCTACGAACACTTTCTGATGGACTTCTTTAATGGTCAAACCTAAAAGAAAATTACGAACACAATAAGGACAAAATAATAAGCCCACGTTGTAGTTTTAGTCATGCTAGCAGCACCATTTTAGTCCAAACTTTTGGATGGATTGCCCTTCTGTTCAGACATTCACGTTCCTCGTTCTCAGTCAACGTTTCTGACATTTACAGACCAAACAATGTATCTAGAAAATAAGTTAATCGTACAAGAGTTAGGTGCAGCTGTGCTTTGATTTCATATCTTTAAATTGTTTTTAACTTCTAGTAATTTCTGCATGTGATTTAGATCAGTGGTCCCCAACCCCCGGTCCGTGGTTCATTTGGTACCGGGCCGCACGGAAAGATTGATTGAATGCAAAAATAATTGATTGATTATCAGTCTGAAAGATGTTTTATTTAGAAAAATGACCAGATACATCCGTCTGTGCGTCTGTGTCTCTTGACACATGTCATTCCGGTGCGCTCCGGCAGCACTACAGTCCTGTATCCACCTATACTTTGAATGGCGGTCCGTGTAAATCTTGTCTCCCATGAAACTGGTCCGTGGTGCAAAAAAGGTTGGGGACCGCTGATTTATATGACAGCATTTCATCTTTTTCTGTAACGGCGATCAACCATGAGGTCCTTTTTTTTTTAGATGTTGCAATCACATCTAGAGTTGGAGAGTCCTGGCTGTTGTGTTCTGCAGATACATACCGTCAAAAGGTTTGCGTCCAGTTGCAACTTCCCAGAGGACGATTCCAAAGCTGAAGGGCAACATTTCAAAGTTATCGTACAGCATTGAAAACAAACATGCAATGTCTGAATTAACCTGATGTCCAGAGTGACGGTATCTGACCTGTAAACCTCACACTCTTTGCTGTAGTTGTGAATGTATTCCAGTAACTCAGGAGAGGAGTAGGTGAAGGACCTGTTCACCCCGCCCTTCGTTGGCTTTCTCAGAGACGTCTCAGTTTGTGTAAACTCAAAGCCTCCCAGCTGAAAACCACACCAAGACTTTATTAGTTTCCCCCAACGCCTTAAATCCCGCCAATCATTGGACCGTCAGCAATCCCAGCATGCACCATTGTCCGTACCTTGACTGTGTAGCCGTCAGCCACCAGAAACTTGCTGCTGTTGATGCATCCATGAACTTTACATTTTTCTTCAGACTGGTGAAGTCTAAAAATGACACAGATGTTATCATCATGAAGGTACATTTTATCTTTTAAATTAAATTAAATTCCTTTATTGTCATTGTACAGGTACAATTACATTTTAAAAGCATTCCTGTCAGTGCATAACAAGCAATAATGAACAGGGCATAAAATAAATGATTATGTTATTCTAACCGGTAAAGTCCCAGCGCTGCGTCGCGGCACATACGAGCTTTCTGGTTCCAGCTCAGTGTGCAACCAGAGTCTAGAACCTCCCGCAGACTTCCCTTCTCACAGTACTCCATGATGATGAGAAACTGAGGTTTAGGTCCTGCAGGAAGTCACAACGCAACCTCACATTATTGTAATTTTAAAGGAGTGGTGCAGGAATTATGTATTTTTGTAGTCCGACTGTAAAGGTTGGACCAATAAATGCAATTGCCAGAAGAAAAAAGCTAACAATAGGCTATAAAGGAACTACAGCACGGTCACATGACTTCACGTGACCACCACTAAGCTAAAGGAGGCTAATGTTGGGCTATAAAGGAACTACAGCACAGTCACATGACTTGACGTGACCACCGCTAAGCTAAAGGTGGCTAATGTTGGGCTATAAAGGAACTACAGCACGGTCACATGACTTCACGTGGCCACCGCTAAGCTAAAGGAGGCTAATGTTGGGCTATAAAGGAACTACAGCACGGTCACATGACTTCACGTGACCACCGCTAAGCTAAAGGCGGCTAATGTTGGGCTATAAAGGAACTACAGCACGGTCACATGACTTCACGTCACCACCGCTAAGCTAAAGGAGGCTAATGTTTGGCTATAAAGGAACTACAGCACGGTCACATGACTTCACGTCACCACCGCTAAGCTAAAGGAGGCTAATGTTTGGCTATAAAGGAACTAAAGCACGGTCACATGACTTCACGTCACCACCGCTAAGCTAAAGGAGGCTAATGTTTGGCTATAAAGGAACTACAACACAGTCACATGACTTCACGTGACCACCGCTAAGCGAAAGGTGGCTAATGTTAGGCTATAAAGGAACAACAGCACGGTCACATGACTTCACGTCACCACCGCTAAGCTAAAGGTGGCTAATGTTTGGCTATAAAGGAACTACAGCACGGTCAAATGACTTCACGTCACCACCGCTAAGCTAAAGGTGGCTAATGTTCACAGGGATGACGTGTATTACTCTTATTTAGTCATATTTGAGCAATTGCCCTTTCCAAGACCAATAGGACATTCTCCAGTGGGGTATTTAATGATGCATTTTGTGTCTAGGAACCAAAGTCTCTTCAGCTTGTGTTAACCACAGACCTTGACTTTAAGAAAAGGAAATCAGACAAGCTACAATGCTGACTCATTTCCGGGTTTGAGGACTCATTGCTGCACCACTCTATATTCAGAATTTTACATTTTACAGTCCACTCACCCGTCTCGTCCTCGACACAGATGCCAAACATTCGCAGGATGTTGGGCGACTGAAACACCTTCATGGTTTCCACATCCTTTTTGAAACCTCTACTCACCTCGCTATATGTCAGTGGCATGGAGGAAGGAAAAAAGAAAGAGGAACGGTAACAGCAAGCACTTATCTCCTCCAGCTTGTCTTTAAAGGTGAATAAATCCACCAAAAGAACAAAATGATGAATGCAATTAGGAAAAAGGAAATTGGTATTGTTGTGAAATGTGCACAGACCTTATGCTGGTGGTCGCAGGGTCAGTGTATCTCTTGATGGCCACTGGGAAACTACGGTACTCTCCTCTGTAGACCTCTGAGGTTGGCGTTGTCATGAAGGGCTTCTTGGTCAGGCCGTCAACAAGCTCGTATTTAAGCTCCAGCTGTTTGATGATCTGGATGCCCACATCGTAGGGCTTCTCCACTGTGAAAACATGGTTCATAGTTTGGGTCAGGATTTGTAATGTAAATCCATTATTCTATCTCTTTTAGCTCTGGTTTTGGTTTCCTCCAACTACTAAGGCAAGATAGATTTATTTATATAGTAGGTTTCAACAACAAGGCGACTCAAATCTGATAAATTGTTCTGACATTGATTATTATGTATATGCTGTTTATGCTCTACTCACACATATTCACGATCTTATTAATGTCTTCCTGCAACTTGTTTGCCATCTCCTGCTGCTCCTCTGCATATTGCAGTAGCACTGAGGAACAAACAAACACGTATAAAGTAAAAAAGACAACAATAATGCACCACTTTCCTGCTGTGATTTCACACAATATCTTACACAGGGATGTCATTTCATGTCCTTTTATCTGATAGTCAGTATGTTCAAGTTTGGATACTGTCATACGAAAATGTGAAGAATGGTTTGTCATTAAGCTTTATTTCAACCTGGACTTTGAGGGACTACAAGGTCCAGGAAGTGCAGAAGTTCCTCAAACTCATGCGTGTTTGCTTTCCTTTTAAGGGTCACCTATTATGCAAAATCTGCTTTTTCATGTATTTTCTACATCAACATGTGTAACTCTGTGTAAAGACCCCCTCTCTTTTTGTCCTGATCCATTTCTATAAAAACCTGTCTGTAAATGAGCTGATCAGATTTTGGCCACTTTATGATGTCATAACGATGTTTTGGCTTGTGTAACCATTAGCCAATCACCAACCAAGGTAACCCCCCCCCACCTTATCACCTGAATCTCCTCTTAGAGCTCTCAGAGGGGCGTGGCCAGCAGCAGCTCATTAGCATTTAAAGATACAGACACAGAATCAGCACTTTTGGAACAGGGCTGAAACAGAGGGGATTATGGGATGCTGCAATTATCTGTTTGGTGTTTCAGCCAATCAGAGACATGTTCTGTATATATCTGAGACCTATAATATATTGTTGAAAAATAGTATTATAGGGGACCTTTAAACTTTTTAAATTAAATTAACCAGTGGGCTATCAAGCTAGTGAATGTTAGCTATCCATTTAACTAGTAAATGTTAGTTTTTTATCTAACAGGCTAGCTAGTAGATGTTAGCTATCTAACAAGCTGGCTAGCAATGATAACTATATCTATCATCGAGATGGCAAGCGAACATTAGCTATGTACTTTACAAGCTAGCTTACATTAGCTACCTATCTAACAAGCTGGCTTGCGAATGTTAGCTATGTAGCTAGCATTTGTGCCTACCTTGCAGGCAGTGAGAGTTATGATAAAAACATTGTTGACTTGTGAGTTTTTTTAAGCTGACCGGCTGCTAACAGCTCAAAACATTGCCTTAATTTGCCAAATATGTTTTATATGAATAAACTATTCACTTATTAGTAATCTAAATGGTTAGTTTGTTACCTGGAAGAAGTGTTATTACCTAATAAAAGTACATTTAGAACATCTTACAAACGTTTATTTGGCAAGCTAAAGTTGGTCAAGCTGCAAAGTAATCGCAATTACGCTCTAACTGGAAGTTCGAACACAAATTAAGGTTCTGAAACTCTACAAAGCCACCATCAGTTTGCCCTCACGTATCTTCAGCTCGCTGTCATCCTGCTTCCTGTCCATCTCGTCCTGTTTCTCCCTGGTGGATTTTTCGAACACCTTCAGCAGGATGTTGCCATGCTCCACCTGCAGAGATCCTGAAAGGATCTGGAAGGCGTCGTCGAGGCGGTCGTTCAAGCTGTTGAACTCGTCTTCGTGGCTTCCACACTTCAGCACTCGCTTCACCAAAGATGCCCCGGAGTATTTCTCCATGACCTCCTTCGCTGATTGCAGTGTGAAGGAGAGTTCCTTGAGGCATCGTTCTACGTCTGCAGAGATTTGTCCCTTCTTTCTCTGCTGGATGGACTTCACCAGATGCTCCAGAGCTTTGACGCGATCGCAAACACGACGGCATCGCTTCTTGTTGGCCTTCACATTCTCCACCAGGGAGTAGATCTGTGAGGCGATGGACACGATGAGTTCAATGCTGTCCATGAGCAGCTGAAAAGAGGGGGAAAATCCATTAAATCAAAGCAGAAGCTGAACTGAAGCTAATGCATTGATTTTAATTTTACATTTTCTTACCTAAAGGTCACATATTTTGTTCATTCTCAGGATATGTTTACATACTTTAAAGGGGCCCTATTATGCTGATTTTCAGGTTTCCCCTGGGGGGTTCTATTGATCATTAAAGGTCCCATGTCATGCTTTTCCGGTTATTACCCGTCCCCTTGTGTGTTATGTAGCTTTTTCTGCATTTAAACGGTCTACAGAGTCAAATACCCTCAAAGTACACCCTGTAGTGAGTAAAACTCTAACACAGAAAAGACCTGTCTATGCTGCCCCAGAACGCCTCGTTGGAGATTTCTCTTTTTCCATTTTTTTCTTCCTGAGTATAGTGACGTAACGATAGCCAGGTCCAAATGGACCAATCCGCGGAGCTCCTCAGACCCACTCACTCAGCCTTATCTTTTCTCAACCGCGGCTGAGCAACCAGGAAACGACACCAGTAATCCAGCTCACACTGTCCGCTCCTCCAGCCTCAAAGGGCGGAGCAGCGAGCCCCAACGTCCCGCCAACACGGCACCCAGACCCCACGCAGCATTCTCATCTGTTTGCCATTACTGGTGTCATTTTCTGGTTGCTAACAAACGCCATTGTAACACATAATCACTGATGTTCCACTGTAACGGTGGTGGACTCATCAGAACAGAGTGGGCGAGCGGACCAATCAGAGCACAGTGGGGTCATAGGGAGGGGGGGAGGGGCAGGAGCTCCAACAAGGCGTGTAGGACAGAGAGTGAATACACATAATATACAGAGATGCTGTATGAGAAACCGCAGTGAGTTTGGAACATTGAACAATGTAAATCAATTCTAGTAGACCTCAACAATGGAATTATGATCAGTAGAAATGGCCATAACATGGGACCTTTAAATCAGCCAATAAAACACAGAACACGTAATATAAGAAAGGTCACACAGGACGCATCTTAAAATACACAACAGAAGACAGGTTAAAACATGAAGGGATGCAATCCTACAGACAGAAAGCAAAGCAAACGAAGCAGACAGAGCAAGCATGAAGAAGCCCTGATCCTCCAGAGAGAGACTGATCAAATCTTACAGCCAGAAAAATAAATACTAGTCTGTTCACTTTCTGTCATGCACATACCTGCATGATTACACACAGCAGGAGATGGCATTGTCATTTGCTAGCTAGCTATCACATTGGTGTCATTACTGCTGCAGATATCTGGTCATAAACCAAAGAGATATTTATCTTTACAAACTGAAAGCCGACATTGTCATCCTAGCTATTCTGTTGACATGACTCATAAAAACACTACCCACTTTTATGAGTAGAATAAAAACGTGCCCGGACAAGCTGACCTACATTTATACTCTCTATTTGATTGCACTTTCACAGTTGAATTTGAGTGAAACATGAACAGTGTTGGGTTTTTTCAGATCCATTTCCCTTCATTTTGATTTAAATGTCTTTTTTTTATTGTTCCTTTGTTTTTGATACCACAATATTTGCATTATCAAGGTGTAAAGCAAGCTGCTAGATTAAAATACAATTACAATTCTTAATGTAATGTAACCCTAACCCTTGCACAGAAAGGACTCTTGCCTGGACTTGGATCATTGAACCCCAGCGGCCGTTTACTTTTAAGTTCATTTTCTGTTTAACTTTTCTATTTATGGTTTATTCCTATATCAATATGCAAGGAACGGAGCTTTAACACTCTTTCCCTGTGCCTTTCCTGTGGCCTCCTCGTGCCCTGGTAAAAACCATATGCCATACTGGTGCTCTGCTCCCACCACCACCTGTCTCCAGTATATACAATTACACCAGGTGCCCCAATCACCCAGTGCCCAAATACTCCTTCGAAATAAAAGCATAAAACTACTTTAACTAACTCATAATAACACTAAATAATATTACATTTACTATGAACAAAAACAGCGAGAAAATAAATGTTTAACTATTAAATAATATCAATCAAAAATATAGCTCCAACACTTAATGAACAACTTTCCTAAAGCTTTCAAGGACACAGATTGTGAGTATGTTTTGATTTTTTGTCCGTCCGAAACTCACAAGCCGCTTTGACTCAACATTTGTTCTATTTTTAACAACTTCTTCTTTTCTCTTCCCCCCTGTCGTTCCCACGAATGATAGCTTTGTGTTGCCCGGGGGGTAATAACTTGTCTTTGTGTCCGTTTTCAACAAGTTCACCCAGCGAGGAAAGTTTCCCTTCAGCAAACGGGCAAAAACCAGTCTGTAGTGAGTAAGTACGGCTGCAGAGAAACGACTGTAAACATGCTGAATCTGCAGAAGACTGAACAAGAACAAGAGGACAAAAGCAGAGCCGTCTGCAGAGGAGTTTACACGTTGATAAGATTCATAACAACAACAGTATTTACCTTTTAGTTGATGTAAAGTTTCTCGTCTGAGGGATTTAGCCTATTGTGTGTCAAAACGAAACTAACTTCTGTCAGCTCCTCCCTCGGCTGCTTCCTCTTATTCTCTGAGTGTAAGTCCGTCCTCTAATTCAGGGGTGTCAAACTCAAATACACAGTGGGCCAAAATGTAAAAATGGGTACTAGTCGAGGGCCGGACTGGTTCAATGTTTATTGCAAAACTTATTGAAATGAACTTATTGCACATATTCAACCTGGAACTAACAAAGCTTAAATTATTGCCTATAAAAACAACATTAAACATTAAATAATCAGTTGCATTCATTTCTTATGGCTCTATCTGCAGCTTTTCACGAGTCATTTCTTATGATTACATTTTTCCACAGGCCAACAACAGCTTCAAAAAAACTATTCCCCTCAAAGAAAAACCAAACATGCCCTGTTGTCTCAAGAAACAAAGTGCAGAAGGAAGCATCCATTAAACTCAGGTTGCTGCTCTGTGATCCTAGTTCAAGCCAGATACTTGCATCTCATCTTGGGTGCAGGTTCATCAATGTTTGGGGTCAGGCTCTGAGCTGAGGAGACCCTCAGGATGGAGTGAAGGTGTGCGTGCAATATACCGGCGGGCCAGATCTAATAGTAATTAAAAATTATCCTGCGGGCCGAAATTAAATCCACCACGGGCCTGATTTGGCCCCCGGGCCTTGAGTTTGACACATGTGCTCTAATTGGACTCATGCTCGTGACACACCAAGGGTTTATGTATTGTCCCCCTATGAGCAGGAGTTTTAATCACAGCAGGAGGCGCAGAGTAGATGAGATCTGGGGTTCTGACGTAGGATCAGCAGGGGTGGGAGGGAGGAGGTGATCTGACACCTGACAGGGACAGAGTCACATGGATCTAGAAACTATCTAAGAATACCCTTTTAATCCATATATTAACACAAAGGGTCATAAAGTGTTATTACCTATACAACTTCAAAAGACATCCTTAAATGTCATATAACCATATATTACCAGAAAAGCATCAATAAGTATTATTACACCACTATTTAGGAACAGTACCTTATAGGGGAGATTACAACAACAAAAGGTGAGCAAACAAGTCGTAAAACAATATTGACTACAATGGTTTACTAAGGGGGACACTACAACAGGTGCACAGACAAAGGGTCAATACAGTCTTACTACGCCCCTATTTAGGATCAATACTTTATAGGGGGGCAATAAAACAATAACCAGCTAAACAAACAATTCATACAAAGAATGAAGACAATGGTTTATTAGAGGTCCCTACAACAGGTGCACTGACACCTGTCACATCAAAGGGGTTTAGGGGCGGGACTAAGGGTGTATGGCGGGTCATATATCAATCACTCAACATGTCATAAATACCAAAGTGACACATACCCTCTCGTTTCCATAATATCATCTTTATTAGGAAATGAATGGTCGACATCTTGTAAAAAACACAATAAAACGTGTCTTGTTTTGCACACATTAAGTTGTATATTAACTGGGCATAGAATGTAGTACCATGTATGGTACATATAACACTAAGATAGTAACATCATAAAGCATAGTCGTAGCTGACTGCTGAACATTGATACCAAAGTCCATTCAATATGAAGATGAAATACATGAACCTGCCTACAACTTAACTAAATTAAACTCAAATACGTGAAATAGTTTTCCTGCCTGCTGCTTGTCACCATCACATACACCAGGATAGTTTATAATGAGCCTTTTTTTCATAAATCCTGTTATTTATCCCTCAATTATTTTTGCTGCTTTGACTTTTGAGCTTCTATAGCAACGTAATATCCCCTTGTTAGGATGAATACATTTCTTATTTTATCCTATAGGAGATTGTTGAGAACAAAGTCTGTTTTTGCGCTGGCTTGACTGTACCATAACTGTTATTGCCTTTAACAGAAAGATACATGTTCAAGCATCTCTTAGTCACAGACAGATCTGCAGAGACACGACTGAGGAGTGACGGATCAGCTCACCTGTTCAGAGGATTTTTCTTTCTTTGAAGCATCTGCCTCCATTTAACAGTAAATACTCATCTCTGTTATATTATCATGTTATTCCTTTTATGTTTTTAGTGTTATTGAGTCTTCGCATGATATTGTCTTCGCCTGAGGAAACTGCTATGTCGTGGAACATTATATCTCTACGTAAGAGGAGGAATATTATGTTTTATTGAAGCTCACACAGCCTTGGTTATCTCAGCTTGACTCATGTTATGTTCATAATATTCAGCACCACTCACTTTTTCAACATGCCATAACAAGAATTATAGTTCCATTAATGTCAGATTAATGTAAATCCATTTTACAACTAATTGCCTTCCTGTCTCTCCAGCTGATCATGGAGGTCACAGAGATCATTCCCCGTGTGAATACCATATTGAAGTTAACGTGGGATTTAAAATGCATAGTGAAAAGAAATGATAAAAATGATCCTGATCCCCAAAGCTTTGAATACTCTCCAACGAGTTCTGACAAAAGCCAAGAAGAGGCTCCAAAAGTATAATGACTCAACTGATAATAATGTTAATTGATTTTACTGAATACAAACAGAATTAACAACCATGTAACCTTTTGCTAAACAAACACTGGAGTTGTAAAGTCATAACTTCCTTTATTTTTATTCCCTTAGTTGTCCCTTTAGTTGTTATTGTTTTTGAGTCTTCTCGTGATATTTTCGCATGAGAAAAACTGTTATTTGAATAATAAATAGGTTGATCATGGAATATAATTGAAACCAAAATAGCA
This sequence comes from Dissostichus eleginoides, assembly GCA_031216635.1. Lineage (NCBI taxonomy): Eukaryota > Metazoa > Chordata > Actinopteri > Perciformes > Nototheniidae > Dissostichus > Dissostichus eleginoides. The sequence goes on from CM062273.1 coordinate 2,437,397, forward strand.
TAATAAATATTATTATAGATTATACAGTGTTTCGTGTATCAGCTTGACTCATGTTGTGAAGATTATATTCAGCGCTGCTCACGTTCAACATGCCATAACAAGAATTATAGTTCCATTAATGTCAGATTATTTGTTCGTCAATTTTTTGCAAGCTAACTACCTCCGTGTCTCTGCAGCTCATCATTGAACTCATTGGGGTCATGGAGGTTGTGGACACTTTAAGAGAATTCATACGGCGTGTCGTTTTCACAGCACAGCTATTCAGTCTAATCTGGACAACAACATGCACAGTTTACAACAATGATTTCTGAACGTTTCAAAGCCCTGAAGAAGATGGTGAAATCGATTAAACCGGAGGAGAAACATCATGCCGGTGTCTCTTATGCCTTGACATATGTCCATAAAGATCTGACAGAAGCCGAGTGTACGCTCAACACGTTTAATGGTTCAAACTTAATGAAAAAGTTTCTGAAATCAACCCACTACGAAACTAAGTTTAACGATCTTGAAACAAATCTTATTCATGCTTGGGAGAAACTCTCTTGTGCTCTGCATCAGAGAAGGAGGAAGGAGCTGAAAAGCATAGTGGAGGAGGTGATCAGAAGACAGCAGAACACATGTGTTATACTATAAAGTAGAGGGTCTGTTGTTGAGTGCTAATAACAGTTTGATCACGGGGGACTTCATTGTAAAACCCACTTGGGTATAATGCCTTCCAATCTGTGATAGAAGAACTTAATTGTGGGTTTTTATTTGTATTAGATATATTTATTTTAGACACTGAATAATCGTATTTTATAGACATAGATTTGATTCTTTTCAAATCTGTCATGTTTTAGATTAATTATCAACATGATATTAAGTTTGCTCAATGAACCTTTTTCTTTGCGCAAATGTATGAGAATCACAGAAATGCCGTATTGTTTGCAAATGATCTTTACATTTAACACACATCCATGTAAATGTGGCACTTTTTAAAATAATATGAATTGATTTGATCTTCCATGTGTATACCTTCACCCATTTTTGTTTGATCATTTCCTGCTTTTATTTGCCAGTTATGGTTGTTTATTAATGCTATAATATACTTGACTTTACACGCAACAGGCGGTGATTAAATATGGATACCATTGTTTATGGTGTAGGGTTGACTTTGTGCTTATTGGAAATGTGTTCCCTCAATTAAAATCCATGAACAGTGTGTGCACGACAAGACAAGTTTCATGGTGGGTGTTTTTTGTACCAGATATTGAACATTTATTTCCAAATAAAGACTAAATGATGATACATATAAACGTATGGCACCGCAACAAGTTGTGAAAGTGACTCACAAACAATGACACTGGTCTTTAATGCAGAATATAATTGATGTCCATAATCAATAATAACATCTGTGTTGTTTAGTCTAAAGACCACAATATGGGGCAATGAGACTCAAGAAATATGAAACCTTTCTGATCTGTGTGCTTAAAAAATAATATACATATTATGACAATCGTTTATTGTTTCAAATCATTCAAATCAGGAAAAAGTCATGATAATGCATTAAATACAGGTTCTAATGAAGTGAAGTGGGAGCTGAACTTTGGGTTTTAACATTGCTTTGTGTTTCAGAGTGAAAACATAACACTGGTTCCTCATATTCAAACGTATAACAAGAAGCTACTCTAAACATGGGATACACAGGCAATTTACATGATTCATTTGGATGTGTGAAAAAAATGAATGCAAGAGCGTTTAAGAGTGGAGTCGAATAAATACAACAATAGAAACAAAACCTTTTTTTTTTGCACCAGACTGTAAACATGTTTATTTCTGCTGTAAAGTTGGTCATCTTAACATGTGGGTCTACGGAGACTGACTTGCTTTTGGACCAAGGAGGAAGGAGTTCATGTATGTCGGGTCTAAATCTGTGTTGCGTCGGATCAAAGATCATAAAAGACGCCCAGAGGACCATGATAACTTATCAAACAGTTCACATTAGAGGATATAAAATCTCTGTTCCACTTTCTCACATGCACACACCTGCATTCAGACATCTTGCATCGGCACCCTTTTTCTCTCGATATATGTATTTACTTCTGTTAGCTCATCTTTCTCATTTGTTGTCTGGACACGTTTAATCCATTTAAACAAGGATTTTGTGATGTGGTTGTCATTTTTAGACCTGCAACAGTAAGTCGGCAACTATTGTGATAATCGATTCATCTTTAATGGGATTTTTCATGCAAAAGATGTCAGAAAATGCTGTTTTCAGACCCTCAGATTTGGAGTTTTCCTGCTTTTCTCTGTTTTATATCATATTAAAGTGAATGGCTTTGGGCTTTGGACTGATAAAGCAAGACATTAAAGCATCACCTTGGACTTTGAGAACCTGGGATGGACATTATAACTATTTTCTGATATTTTAAAGACCAAGCAGTTACTAAATCTGTTCGGTGCCGGTGCTTGTTTGGTTCGGAGTTGATTCAAATTTGTGAACCAGTGGTTTTTCCACCGCCCAGAGCAACGCAGGTCACAACAACAATGGGGAACGGGTGGTCATTAAACGTATGGTAAAAATAAACATCCTCACACTAAGCCTGGTTAGTGTTGCCTGACTTTATATATGTGTGTTTTTATAAGTGTGGTCGTGTTCTAGTCACTTTGCAATCTGAGCGATACCGCTTGTAACTACTTTGTTCTCTTCGCAGTCCTCGCCATTAAGGCAAGGCAAGGCAAGTTTATTTATAGCACCTTTTAACACAAGGCAATTAAAAGTGCTTTACAAAAATGAAAGAGATTAAGAGCAATAAGAAATAGAGCAGCGGAAACACATTATAAAATGGCATTTAAAAACAGTCATTAAAAAGCAAAGATAATAAAAGAAACATAGAAAATACAAGAATATTAATATTTGGCCTTTAAACCTTTTTTCTTTTCAATTCCCAGAATTAGGATATTTTAACATGTTTTAAGACTTTACAGCATTCATCTTATTAATCATTAGTGCTCCTCCGATGTCAGCCTGGGTCTTCGGTTCTTGGTTCTTGCCCAGTTTTGTTTGGTTCCAAAGGAGAACCAAAAGGCTGCTTCTGTTTTAAATGGGGGGGGTTTTACACCTCCATGCATTACAGAGTTAAGGGTCCTGGGAGATTAAGTGCTTGGCTCAGTTGCGATGGTTGAAGTCCCAACACCGCCTGCACCAATGTGTGCTAAAGAAATCTGACCCTGTTACACAGAAAGCAATGACTTTATACAGGGAAGAGACACAGGAAGGGGAAGGTCTCAGCCAGTCAACATACGTAGTGATTACATTACAGGTTATTGAAGATTGGTGGCTAGACATGGGTTTAAGCTTTGAAATGTTTATTATAACCGCATGATAATTTACCTGAGGCAGGAAGTAGAAGAAAACATGAGAATAAGATAAGAAAAGATAAGATGGACCTTTATTAATCCCCGTGGGGAAATTCAGTTGTTCAAACAGCAACGGGTTAAGGGTGAAAAAACTGGATAGCACAGATTCACACAGATTAATACAATCAAAAATAAGATCAAAGATACAAATTAAAATAATAATAATGAGAAGCTATGAAATAAGAAATGAATACAAAAAAATAAAAATGAGCATATCCATATTGGGTCATATAAACTATGAATTAAATGAAAATGGAAATATATACAAATTGGGTCATATATACATATTACATATTATGTATATTAACATGGTTGTGTGGAAACAGTGTGAATTTATGTCCAGTGATTGTTTCACATTATTGACCCCTTGTTGTGCAGCCTGATGGCTACAGGCACAAAGGACTGTCCGAGGCGCTTGGTGCGTTGTCGTGGAGGGATGAGTCTGTGGCTGAACGTACTCCTCATCTTCACTAGCTCTGCATGGAGTGGGTGGGAGGCAGTGACGTGCGGTGAGGTCCATGGCTGGTGAGGCACTGACTCTTTCAGAGTCAGATTTACAAATATTATATTTTGACCTTAATCGAAATATTCGGATATTTTCAAAAGCTTTTTTAGTCTGATGCTTCGATTCATTTTAAACAGACCGTTCAACAAAAGGATACCCAAAATCTAAATATTGGATTGTTCTTTTCTTAGTAAGATCCCATTTTCATTACAATTGTGGTCTTACCTTGACTTGAAGATGAAGTCCATGCTATCCTTCTGGACAACAATCTCTATTACTTTTTTGTAAAAGTCATCCTTATCTTCCTCTGGTTTCAAAAGTCTAGTTTGTTGTTTGCGTCTACCGTCTCTGCGTAGAATAACAGTAGCAACAAGAACCTGTGGGCTCACGTGCGCCCCCTTCAGTGCGGCAGAGGTTATGGCTGCCTCTCCTGGTGCTTTTTTTCATTGCCGTTGTACGATGAGACCAGCGAGCCTAAATATCATATCTATGTGAAATAAGTTATAATAATTATTTAGAGACTATGGATGGTGAGGATAAATGTAATAAAGGGATCTACAAACATTACATTGGTGACCTACAGTGAGATGGTAACAGGCATGCGCTTAGGGCCCGCGCTCCAGCCAGTTTCTGTGGGGTGACTCATCTGAGGTGAGGCAGACCTCATCTGTGCCTCACCTCACCACACAGTAACTGGCTTGAGCGCGCTCACAAAATAAGTGCCCGCGCAAAATTAGTGCCCGCGCTCCAGCCAGTTCCTGTGGGGTGACGTGAGGCAGAGCTCGTCCCTGCCTCACTTCTCATCGCTCCCCGTAGTTGTAGCGGAGCTCGGCAAATTTGCCGATTTTGACTATAAAAAGCGATTGGAATCATACATAAATCACACTTACAACAAAGATCAGTGGAGACATTTTATTATTATTACTATTTAGTTTTTCTTTAGTTGTTTTTCCGTTACATTGGAGTATGACAGGTGAGGCTCTGCCTCCCCTGCCTCCCCTGATTGCACGTCGCTGGTGGGAGGGGTTCTCTAGGTCGGATACTTCCTCCTCGTGGACTTTCCAAATAAAACAGGAAATTCTAGCACTTACAAAAACAAAGCTGTTTTTCAGGTGTTTACATATCATTCACAGACTGATTTATTACACATTTGACCCCTAATTCATGGCTGTTGGCAGTCTTTTCTTATTTATGGAGTGATACTAAGAGATACAATCATTTTAGCTGGCATTAACACGCTGCAAAGCGTTAAATCAAATGTGTGTGAAGGTTCGAGATTCTTCTGTGCAATAAAGGAGAGCAAAGTGTGATCTGTTGTCAAGCAGTTTTTATTATGACAACCACCAAGTGAATAATAAGTATAAGGTATTGTTATGGTTTGTTTCACGTTCTTTCATTCGCGCACGATCACATCGGCATCCATTTTACAGTAAGCCATTATTTCCCTTTATTGTTTTATTGTTTTTGTTGTTGACTCTTCTCATGATATTTCGAGATAATCTAGAGAGTGTCAACATCTAGATATGTGGGTGTTATAATGGATGACTTAACGTGGAAATCTCATGTATCACGGGAAAACTGAAGTATCTAAAAATGGTTTTCTGTTGAACTCAGCAAAGTAAGTGCTGGACTTCAAGTCAATGCGCATGTTGTGATGTTTGTGGAAGTGTGCGTCACATGATGATCAACTTTGTGGGAATTATTCATAATGAACACACCATTTATTGATCCAGGGCTGATACATCTTGGAGATGTACTTTTATTTGATCCCCATGCAGAATTGTTATGAATTAAAGTCAACGTTTCAGTTTTTTCAGTTTAAACAAACACCAGAGTTGTAACAAACGTGTAGAAACAGAAAGAGGAGTGCTCTGTAACATGCAGGGTATTCTGTTGGAAAATAACTGTCACCACTCCGGAGTTTTTTATAGAAATGAAGGATACTTTTTGATCAGGGACACAATGTTTTACAGGCAGGGTTGCAAAATGAAGTTGCATATTAAACTGGGCCATAACATGTAGTACCACCATGTATAAATGATGATGGAAGATATGACACTAAGATAGTAAAATAATAAAGCATAGTTGTTGCTGAATATTGATAACAAAGTCCTTTATAACAATAAAATATATTAAGCTGCCTACAACTTATCTTAAAGATCCTATTGTTTTCCTGCCGACTGCTTCTCACCATCGCCCACCTCTAACAACATGATAGTTTAATATATGGCTATATTTCTTTATTCAACTGTGTTATTTATCCCTCAATTACTTTTGATCCTTTGTCGCTTTCACTTTTGAGATCTGAAACAACTGGAGATCCCCTTATTGGGATTGATAAAGTTCTTATCGTATACAAGAGAACAACGTTTATTTTGGGCTGGCTGGATGCACATGGATCAACCATAAAGTATATAGTCTTATTGTCTTTAACAGATGCTGACGGATTAATGTTTAATCATCTCTTAGTCACGGACAGACCTGCAGAGACACAAAGGACTGAGCAGTGAGGGGTCAGCCCACCTGTTTTGGAAAAAAAACATCCTTATTTGACTTCTTTCAAGCACACAATCGCCCATCATCCACTTTACAGTAAGTTATAATTTCCTTTATCATTATTTTATTCCTTTAATGTTTTTAGTGTTATTGAGTATGACAAAGTTCTGCAAAAGAGCAGATTAATAAATGTAATCATACAGTGTTTGTTCTCATGTTGTGTCGATTATATTCAGCACCGCTCACTTGTTCAACATGCTAACAGGAGAATATAGTCCCATTAATGTCACATTAATGTTCGTCCATTTTATAGCATGCTAACTGCCTCCCTGTCTCTCCAGCTCATCATGGACACCATTTTGAAATCAATCTCGACACTCAATAATCTAATAGATGTTATAGAAAGTAATAGTCAGCAATTTTCAAGAATTTCTGCAAGACTCGACATGCTTGAGAAGCTGGTGGAATCAATTCAAGATATGGGACAAATTAAAGACTGTGACGATGTCCGTGACGCTTTGGAAAATCTCCAACAAGCTCTGACCGAAGCCACGAAAAAGATAGAGAAGTATCAAAAATCTAACTGTTTACTAAAGATTCTGAGATCAAGCTGCTACGAAACGGAGTTCAAAGATGTGAACGAAAGGCTCAGTGATGCCTATGAGGAGCTTTCTGGAAGTCTGCATGTACAACAGAACCACATACAGGAGGAGCAGGACAGGAAGCTGGAGGAGCAGGACAGGAAGCTGGAGGAGCTGGAAGAGGAGCTGGAGGAGCTAGAAGAGGAGCTGGAGGAGCTGGAGGAGGAGCTGGGGGAGCTGGAAGAGCTGGAGGAGCTGGAAGAGCCGGAGGAGGAGCTGGAAAAGCTGGAGGAGGAGCTGGAAAGAAAACTTGAAGGAAAAAAATGTGTTATACTTTAAAAGGCAGAATGTTGTCAAAGCAACGTACCAGGAGCAGTTGTTGAGTGCATAAAACAGTTTGATCACGACAAAGCTCTTTCCTTTACCCATCAAGTTACCATCAAGTTTTGTGCACTCACAGTAGGGTTTAATGATTGCCTACCAATCTACAATCTTTGATATAAGACAAATTCAAGCAAATCAGCCTGGATTTTTTGTTTTTGTTGTAGTCACTGATTAATTTATAGACAGAATCAGAATCAGAAATCTCCATGTCATGTTTCAGATAAATTATCAACATTCAAACCATTAATTTCATGATATTAAATGAGCCACCTTTGCCATGAACCGCATTTGGCCCCCAGGCCGCAGTTTGGACACCCCTGCTCTACAGGAACCAAAGCTTGTTACAACAGCATATTATTTGATGTTAAAAAAATGATTGTCTCCATGGTGCTCTTGGCAGGATTGGAGACAAACGTAGTGGAAAAAGGCACGGAGGACATGGGGTTCATGGTCGTGTAAATAACAGAGGGTGTGGGGTTACATGTTGCCATGGGGGGAATGTGCAATAGCTGCCCACTGCTCCTAGTACTAGGATGGGTAAAAAGCAGAGAACATTTTTCACTGTGTGTGTGTGTGTGTGTGTGTGTGTGTGTGTATGTGTGTGTGCATTAACATGTGTGACCAGTAAAGCGGGAATCATCCTCCAATTATATCTATCTATTCTATCTATCTAAAGTAGCTGTACAGAATAGGGGATGTGGGCTTACATGTTGCCATAGGGGGCATGGGGCTGTAATTCATGGGGGACATTGGGCTGTAATTCATAGGGGGCATGGGGCTGTAATTCATGGGGGACATTGGGCTGTAAGTCATAGGGGGTTCGGGGTAACATGTTGCCATAGGGGACATTGGGCTGTAAGGAAGTGGGGATGTTGGGCTGGGCATCAGCATATTGTTGGGTTGAGGCATAGGGGTTGTGGGTCCAGTATTTCCAAAAACAGTGTTATACACTCTGTTCAGCGTGTCGCCCTGCTCAATGAGCAAAGCCCCCGACAGAACCTGGAAGGTATCAGACAACCTTTTGTCCAAATTCAATAATTGGCCTTCATGGTTGCTGGGCTTCAGTAATCTCATCAGAGCTTTAGTTCGGGTGAATTTCTCCATCAGTGTTGTTGGGGAATAATTTGCTTAGGTATTCAACCTTTGACACAGTTCATCATGTTCTTCTCTCACTGTCTCCTTTCTCATGGCATAGGTCTACAGCCTTGGGTATTGCTGCTATCTCTCTTAAGGAGGGGCAGCTTGAGCGCATTGTTGTTGCCAGTCTATGACGGAGCACAAGCCGCCATGAGGTAGTTAACTGTTCAGGGACGAAGGTTCCCTGGCGCACATTCTTTCCTATGGACGAGAGCTCTAGTTAGATTCAGGGTCCATATTGCTTTAGTCTCACTGATGAAGAATGTTGATTATTACACTCCAAACTAGTTAAAACCTCGAGCTGCAGAAAGAGTTCTTCAGAATTGGTTTGGCAACCGCTGTGTTAACTCGTGACACACCACCTGTCTTGTCAATTCTCCGGCCGTAACTCCAAATAAGTCCATCAGTGTTTGCCATCAAAGCTCCAGCTATCCTCGTGTCTCTCTGAGTCCTGTTTCCAATTGCTTCAGAAGTTTCCCCCACAAGCAACACAGTCCCACTCCCTGAACGTCCAGGAGCGACGCTTGGTCAGGGTCCTATGGCGTGCAGTTTTGACGCGCCGAGTCTCCTTCAGCTTCATAAACGGACGCAAAGAGCTTTCAACTGATTGCAATGTATTCCCATCGGCGGCGGTATTTGGCGTTCAGGGAAACACCGCATCGGTCCATGTCGGCGGCATTTAAAGGCAATGTGAGCGTCCATTCCCATTGGATAACGGAGGATTTTACACCCGGAAGTAAGTATTGTCTTTACTGTCGATTGATTTTACAGTGATATCTGCACTACTCATCAACTCAAAAACACCAGATTATCCTTGTTAATTACACAACATTGATTGGTTTAAATTGTGTACAATGCTTTTGTATTTTTCCCCTTCGATTCGGAGAAACAAATATTTTTTCGGAGTTTAGGATGGCAGAAGACACTACACTACCCAGAATCCTCAGCTTTCGTTTGGGACTACAACATGTGCATCGATTTTTCGGTATCAGGAATTCAATTGTTACTAGTTATAAATACAAATTGAATTTCTGATATCAAGAATTCACATTCTAACTAGTTAACATTAAATGTTTGATATCAGAAATAAACATTATTACTACTAAGAATAGATTTTTTTGATATCCTCCAGAAATGAATAAAAGCTAAATCGGCTTGCCATATAGTTATGAATAAAAATTGAATTATAACTAACAATTTAATTCCTCATATCAAACAAATGATTTTAACTAGTTCAAATTGTATTTCTGATATCAACAATTGGCATTTCGACTAGTTGAAATTGAATTCTTGATATCAGAAATTGGTATTTTTACTAGTTCAAATTCAATTGTAACTAGTTGTAATGTGTATTTGTTACAATTGTATTTCTGATATCAAGAATTCACAATCTAACTAGTTAAAATTCACTCTTCGACAGAGCAGGAGGAAAACAACAGGGTGAGTGTTAAAACCAGGCTCTATTATTATTTAGTCCGTTATATACTGTTATATCAGGAAAACTAAACATCCGAGAGTCCAATAAATGTGAACATTTCCCCTTTACTGGTTTCGGAGCATTCATGGCTACGTCCTCAAAATGGAGGGCAGCCTGTCTGAAGCATAGATGTTGTCTGAACTATTAGTTGTATATAAGAACAATATTTGTTTGGTGCAGAAGTCCTCTGTAAACTGTTACATTCCATATTATTTCAAATGTGTTGCTTTCTCATCTGAAATGATAGTCAATGTTAATAACTTCATGGAAACCTCATATTTTTTAAACTTAGGATCGTGTTTAGTCTAGAAAAAGGTAAATGTGTGCATTTTATTATAAAGTTGTGTATATTTACAGACTGTTGCAAAAACAAAGAAGCTTATAAACATCAGGCTTAAAACTAAATTAAAGATTTTTGGAGTTTTATTTTAGTTATTAATTTAGAATTGTTGTCCAAGAGATGCCGGAGAGAGAGAGAGGAGCTTGTTCCAAAGCTTGCTGCTGTTTTTACACCCTCCATCTGATAGGAGAGAGACTCATTTAGCTGTGAGTGGGAGTGGGAGTGGGTAGGGTGTGGTTTGGAGTTGGGCCTACATGTCTATCTTGTTTGGCGCAGTTTATCATTAACTGTTTCCACGGAACTATTTGAAAGCAGCTTGTTTCCTAACGGACACACCCTGCGGTGAGTCCTTTCAGATGGAGCAAATCCATGGGAGCAACAGGTGACGCAGACTCGCTGTTGAAGGGCTCTATAAGTTATAACTATAGGTTATAACCCACTCCCCCTCATCACTCGTTGGTTTGGAACAGCACTTAATGTTGCGAGAACACGCAAACTGAGGGGTAGTGTGTAGGTGGCGGTTTGGAATTGGGCAAAAATCCATGGAGTTAAGAATGCTAGCGGAAGTTAGCTTAGCGCGCTAGCTCCACATAGACGGTGACGGAACTTGACTACACAGCGTTCATTGCAGAGATCAAACTGTATTATTTGTCGGGGGGGAAACCGTCAAAACACACCTATCTGAATGGAGTATGCGGAGTTTATTGCTTAAGAAACGTCTGGAATATCTCCCCCACGAAGCTAAGGAAGTTAGCTTGCTAGCTGGAGACGGACGAGAACGTAGCCTAGCAACACAGCTTTCACCGGAGGAAAAGTTGCTGTGATCTGATAAAAACATGTCTAACGTTGAAACGCTGAGAGCTTTTGTCAACGAGCGGCTCACTGCAGCTGCTGAGGAGATATTCGAGCTGTTTGAGAGGACGATAGCAGAGGAACTGGAGTCAACTTTAAAGGAGAATCAGCGACAACAGCAGCTACTGGACGCCCTTTTGAACCCGGAAGTCCGGCTACACAGAACAGGTTTGTCAAGTGTTATTGTTTTTCAGAGGTGGGAAGTAACTAAGTACATTTACTCAAGTACCATTTTGAGATACTTGTAATTTACTTGAATACATTTCCTTTTTATGCTGCTTTGTACTTCTACTCCACTTCAGTTCAGAGGTAGATGGTGTACTTTTCCTCCACTTCATGTATTTAATACCTTTAGTTACTTCACAGATGTGGATGAATGATGTGAAATATAATCAAGTGTTAAATGAGACTTTAGTTCCACCTGGAGTAAATCCTCAAGCTACCCTGCAGTATACAAAGTCATTCAAACTAGCTGCACCTTTACCAGCTTTGAGAACACTTTAATGATCAATCATTATAAAACATATCATATATATTATTCTGAAATGGACCAATCTGCACAATGACTACTTTTACTGTCGCTACTTTCACTATATTTTGATGAGAATACTTTTCTACTTTTACTTGAGGAACATTTTGAATGCAGGACTTTTACTGTAACAGAGTATTCCTACACTCTGGTTCTTCTACTTTTACTCAAGTTCAAGATCTGAGTACTTCTACTTTTACTCAAGTACAAGATCTGAGTACTTCTACTTTTACTGAAGAACAAGATCTGAGTACTTCTACTTTTACTGAAGAACAAGATCTGAGTACTTTTACTTTTACTGAAGTACAAGATCTGAGTACTTCTACTTTTACTCAAGTACAAGATCTGAGTACTTCTACTTTTACTGAAGAACAAGATCTGAGTACTTCTACTTTTACTGAAGAACAAGATCTGAGTACTTTTACTTTTACTGAAGTACAAGATCTGAGTACTTCTACTTTTACTCAAGTACAAGATCTGAGTACTTCTACTTTTACTGAAGAACAAGATCTGAGTACTTCTACTTTTACTTAAGTACACGATCTGAGTACTTCTCCCACCTCTGTTGTTTTTAATGTTTACACTTTAAACGGCTGCTGGGAAGACGAGTGCTGGAGGGAGTAATCAGATCAGTTGCTAAAGTAAAAGACACTGAAAGTAATCTGTTACAAGCAGTGGAGGACATTAACTCAATGACACATTTAAAATTATTCCAATGTATAAATAGGCCTGTCACGATAATTAATTTTGTCGGACGATACATTTTCCCGGAAATGATTACGATAAACGATAATATTGTCGGCACCGTTGTAAGACCATTTTAGACCACTGACATAATGATAATATATAATAATAATTGTACTACATCCTTTCAAACAGAACTTTTATTGAACATCCAACATTGCAAATGAAATGTGAAATAATATTCAAACATATAAATTATATATAATAAATAAAACAAATTAATTAAATTATAAAAAATTAATTAAATCACACACAACCAAATCAATAAATTAAATAGACTCAAGCTGGAAAACAGAGCTCTATCTATCTATCTATATATATATATATATATATATATATATATATATATATATATATATAGATAGATATATAGATATAAATATATATATATATATATATATATATATATATATATATATATATATATATATATATATATATATATAAATAAATAAATATGAGCACACATTGTCTCACAAGCAAAAAAAACCCTCCTTAAAACAACAGTCAAGTGTAGAGTCCACTGTACATACAAAGACCCAGATGCCTCAACAGGCCATATCCAAATCTGTATTTCAAAGATTTCGAGCAAGGAACACCAACATGTTTGCATTGTCGGGCAAATGCATCTTTGATTGTCGGGAAGGTGGGGGCTCTCCATCTCCAGCTGCCGTGTTTGCTCCCAGCTGGGGAAACGGAATGGGGTGGTTGTGTTTCAGGTGCAGTTTAAGGTTGGTCGTATTGCTAGCTTTTGTTGCTACCTTTTTTAAACAAATGCGACATACCGGCTCATTCAAGTCCGTAGGTTCGCCTCGTTGATTTGGCTTACATCCATAATATTCCCACACCGGAGATGTGGAATTAGGTTTTGCAACCAATTCCATTTAACTTCAAATTCCCCTCGAGTAAGTCACACGTTGTCTCCTGCTTATCTCTATATTATTCATTTGGCTGCTACGCTGTTGCACGCGGAGTGTCCTGACCTGGTTGTGTGTGAGCCCCGCCCCTCACAGCGCGCCTGGCTCTGTGTGAGCCCCGCCCCTCACAGCGCGCCGGGCCGGCAGACACAGCGCTCTTGGCTCTGTGTGAGCCCCGCCCCTCACAGCGTGCCTGGCTGTGTGTGAGCCCCGCCCCTCACAGCGCACCTGGCTCTGTGTGAGCCCCGCCCCTCACAGCGTGCCTGGCTCTGTGTGAGCCCCGCCCCTCACAGCGCGCTGGGCCGGCAGACACAGCGCTCCTGGCTGTGTGTGTGAGCCCCGCCCCTCACAGCGTGCCTGGCTGTGTGTGAGCCCCGCCCCTCACAGCGTGCCTGGCTGTGTGTGTGTGAGCCCCGCCCCTCACAGCGCGCCTGGCTGTGTGTGAGCCCCGCCCCTCACAGCACGCCTGGCTGTGTGTGAGCCCCGCCCCTCACAGCAAAAGGAGAATAATGAATGACATATGTATCATCATTTGGAAATAATATGACGGTAAAATAACAGTTCAAAGTTGATGTTTTGTTAGAATAAAGTTGTGTTTAATAGTTATGTTTATATTATTGTAACGTATACTGATCTCTATCCAATCGGTGTTGGGATTTGTTTTTAGAGTTGTAAGGTATTTGGTTATTCATACTTGTGTACATATTCATAATAAGATCTATATATATATAATATATTACTTGTCTGCATGGGCGTCACTTTGTTTTCAAAAGTGGTTGGGACACTTCTTTCAAATGTAAATGTAACTATATTGAGCGCCACCCTTTTTTTGGTGCACAGTAATGTCCTTACTATTATCTGGCAGCACCTGCTGTGTAGACAGGATTCACAGAGTCAGGCTACAGACTGTTTGGTAGGAACCATTATATAAATATCTGGTCAGTGATCTCTGTCTTTCTTATAGAGTCTTGATCACGCCCGTTCTCCACAGTGAAGCAAATGCACACGCACATGTTGTGAAAACCATGTTTGCAAACCAAAGCCCTGCAGGGGTCTGGGGGGGATTCTCTTTTAACATGTCAAGTACGCATTCTGGTTATCTTTGACAATAACACAAAGCAAAAAGACAACGTTTACTTCAGGCAAACAGGCCAAACAACATTCCCGCATGTTTCTGAGTTATTTGAGAGTCAGTAGATTAAGGAGGGAATTTTTTCTGCAAGCTGCAAAGCGGGATCGATTTTTTTTTTAATTTTCTATTTTTAAAGTTTATTAACATCTTGACACTAAACCAGTGTTCTTGTGTATTACATTTCTTTGTGCACGCTGTTTCTCAGAACATTTACAAGTTGTGCTTTTAGAAAGTGATGAAACGATGTATCTCAAGATGTGTTGGAGGTAAACTGAAGGGAGAAAGGTTCTGGACCTCCTTGGTCTTCCATGGTTTCCTGTTTTTGTAAAAACAGACACATTGGTTGATACAGACATTTTCAACACAGCTCCTGATGCAGAAGAGTTCTTATGAGGCGTATTCCTCTTTATCAGATCAGAGAACATGTCCCGATGTTTGCATTCATATATATGTTTTGCAGACGCTCCCCCGACCATGTTTTGAACCATGTTCACAACCACATTTATATCTATTGGTTATATAAGAGTAGACACTAGGGGTGGGAATCACCAGGCTCCCCACGATACGATACTATCGCGATACGTAAGCCACGATACGATAGTACTGCGATTCTACGGTATGCTAAGTATTGCGATACGATATATTGCAAATCACATGGGTCCTATCCATGTCCGTCTTCCCTTCCTGGTTAAAACATGTATTTGCAATATGAATAGTTCATGTAAATAACCCAATGTGTGTTCTTTGAACCTGAAAAGGAGATGGCATTGTTTTTGTTGCTTTCATTGCAATCGTATACATGTCTTAACGTAACTTCCTGTTTTATATACGACCATCTTTCCGAGGGATATGCTACAGTTTATATATAAAAATATCGATACTTGGCATCTGTGTATTGATACAATATCGCCACGCAAAGTATCGCGATACTATGCTGTATCGATTATTTCCCCCACCCCTAGTACACACAGTGGGGAGATTTCTCATTAAATTGATAGTAAATGATTGAGTGTTAACATGAAATTAGAGTCTTCTAACACGTCTGCATTCATGTCATTGATCTCCACAGATACCCAGCAGCAGGAGTGTAGCCTCAGTGTTGTAAAGGAGGACCCAGAGCCCCCCCACATTAAAGAGGAAGAGGAGGAACTCTGGTCCAGTCTGCAGATAGAGCAGGAGGTGGCTGATACTTGCTTCCCATTCACTTCTGTGAAGAGTGAAGAAGAGGATGAAGAGGATGAAGAGAAGGCTCAGTCCTCCTCACCGCTTCATGAAATCAAGACTGAAAATAAGAGAGGTAGAGAAAACAGAAACTGATGAAGAGGAGGGTGAAGGATCAGATCCAGATCATCCTTTACAACCAGCTACTCAATACACAAGTTCACACTCTGAGTACGAGACTGACGACAGTAGAAATTGGGAGAAACCCGATTTAAACCCTCTGCAAGACAATGAAGTACCCGGAAGTGGCATTGAGGGTGATGATGGCTGTGCTACAAGCTTTGTGCATGAGGGGAATCTGCAGAAACACACTGGAGAGACACTTTATAGTTGCACCTTCTGTGATTTCACATCTGCGAAAAGGTCAGGTTTGACCAAACACCTCAAAGTTCACAGTGAAGCAAAACCTCAAAGCTGCTCAGTTTGTCAACAAACATTTAAAAGGAGAGGAGAGTTGGTGTCGCACATGAGAATCCACTCAGGGGAGAAACCATTCAGTTGTCCTGTCTGTGGTAAAGGTTTCGCATTCAAGTCTATTCTGAATAGACACTATACTGTCCACACAGGGGAGAGACGAGTCAGCTGCTCAGTTTGTAGTAAAACATTCGCAACAGGAGGCAATCTGAGAACTCACCTGGTCCTCCACACAGGGGAGAAACCATTCAAGTGTAAGGTTTGTGGTAAAAGATTCGCCGATAGGTCCAATCTGAAAAAACACTCAACTGTCCACGATGGAGAGAAACCATTCAGTTGCACAGTTTGTGATAAAAGTTTCACATACAAGTCCATTTTGAATAAACACGTCCACCTCCACACAGGGGAGAAAGAATTCAGCTGTTCAGTTTGTGGTAAAACATTCGCAACACGTGGCAATCTGGGACAACACTCAACTGTCCACTCCGGGGAGAAACCGTTCAGTTGTACGCTTTGTAGTAAATCCTTCACCCACAAATCAAGTCTGAGAAAACACTTGATTGTCCACACGGGGGAGAAACCGTTCAGTTGTACGCTTTGTGGAAAACACTTTGCACAAATGACAAATCTGACACAACACTCAATTGTCCACTCCGGCAAGAAACCTTCAGTTGTACGGTTTGTGGTAAAGGCTTCACCCACAGGTCCAATCTGAGACAACACGCATCTGTCCACACCGAGGAGAAACCATACAGCTGCTCAGTTTGCAAGACAGGTTTCACTCGGGTGTTCAATTTAAATAAACACAAGTGTGCTGGTGAGAGAAGCCAAAAAGAGTGAAGTTGCAGAGATGTTTTTCAAGTTTTTTTGCTGCAGATATGTTTAATAGAGTGGTGCAGTGACGAGTCCTAAAACCCCGAAGTGAGTTAGCATTTTACCACTTCCTGTTCCCTGGTCTCAGAGCCAATGGGATCTCTCCATAGGATTTTGGAAAATATCTGAAATAAGGTCTGTGGTTGAGACATTGAAGAGACGGATCACGTTTTGTTCTACGACATTAAATCCATCAGCAGTGACCCCACTGGGGATTTCTGAAGAGTTGACGTGTCTGAAAAACGATGGTTGTTACCAAGTGGCTGAATAGGACAGAAGTTGTGGAGGCCGTTGTACGTCATTACGCCGAACACGTAAACACTCTAAGTTAGTTTGCCCTGTTCTGCTTGAAAGCAAGTACCTGCCTCCTGCAGTCTGTTCAAACAAACGCTTCAACTCGTCCATTTAGAATCTGTATGTTTGAATATGGATCTTAAGTTGGCGTGACGTTGAAGTCGTGCTGCTGGACTCGGCTGTAGTTCCTTTATAGCATAACGTTAGCATTTTGCTTCTGGACATTAGATTTATGATTAGAACATTATAAAAGTAGGGAAGACATGTGGAGATTATCCGGCTGAACAAAACGTGCATTTATCAAACAGGTTGGTTTTCCACAGACCTTATTTTTTTTACAATATTCCAAAATGTTGCTTTTTGTCGAGGGAACCAGCAGCTTACTTCAGGGTCGGCCTACAGAAATACGTCTTCCCTGCTCCGCTCGATGGTGTTGGGTTATAAATGCTGTGTGAGTTGAGTGTAAATAAAGAATCGCAGAAATTCAATCTTGATGGTTTTCTTGTTTTTACTTTGCTTTGACTTTACTAGTCAGTTCAATCAACAGAGCAGTACAAAGAATAATGGAAATGTAATTACACACCATTATGTTAATGGGAATATTATTTAGCCTTTGCAACCATTTACATGCACTAAAACCTATAGAATACACTAGAGGAGAGGGAAACCTCCAAAAAGCATGATAGGGCCTCTTTAAGACACAACATGTCTTTTTCTTGTGATCACTTCTCAGTTCAACAACTTATCCAAGTGTATTATATTTGATACATGAGATTCGGAGACCTCTACGTCATCCAAATGACTAGTACGTTCCTAAAAGAACTGTTGTATGCAATGTGATACATGTCTTCTGCCCTCTGGTGGATTATCCGGGCACTGCAGGCTGTAGAGCGCTTTTAATGACCAAATCCAAAATGGCTACCGTCATGTAACAGTTCAGACGCTTTTGGAAGCGACATCTTTGCCAATATTGAATAAATTACGGTAAAAATTACTTTTATATTGTTACTGATATTTCACTATGAATATTTACTGTATTGAAGCAACTTATAATCAGTTTATATTTTGTAGCTTATTTCATAGAAAAATCGTGTTGAACATGTATGTATCAAATAGCAGGTATTTGAGTTCATTTCTCCAGAAAATAATCAGTGTCATTTTAGTACATTTCATGATGCAATCTGCGTTATGCTTACCACAATGCCAAAAACACTGTTTAGATTATTTAATTAAACTAATTAAAGATCCAAATGTAATATATTAAAAGTCAAAATTGAGATATTTACGTGTTTTTTTTGTAACCCGGTGAGTCAAATGCTGCAATGACTCACTTGCTAATAATTGCCACAACTTATTGATTTTTTATTAAAACAATTCCTTGGCTATCATAATCTATGTTATATTGACCAAGTCAGAGAGAACATAATTTGTGTTTGCATGTACTTTTAGATGGCAAAGAAATACTGTGTATTTATATAGCCTGTTGGTTCGGGTTGTGACATGTTGAAAATCTTCCAAATGTAATAATCAATATTTGTTTTTGTTTCAAAAGGAGACGTTGTTTTGTTCAATACATTGCCATAAACGCCTGACGTATCAAATATGATACAAAAAAAAATCAAATGTAAATAATTACCAACCATTTTTTTTGTTGTATTTTGTTAAAAGGTGCAATAAACACCTCCATTTCAAAAGATTAGAATTTTCTGACTATTATTTGATGTGTCAGACTTCACAGGGTTGGAAATTAGATTTTGAATTTGATGGATGCAGAAATTAATAGTGTAGGTGGAGCAGTCTCTCTTTTTAAATTCATCTCTTCTTGGAAACCTTTATATATATCTTTATAAATGGAGCAGTGCTACTCAGCTCATTTGCTTACAAGGGGTAGTCCTGGGATTTTGTTGGGAGAGAGGGGAGGGGTGGGAAAGGGGGGAGAGGTGAGATAGAGGGGGGAGAGAGGGGAGAAGTGACACCCTCTTCATCCCACCTGTCAGGCAGCCCAGTTTTCCCACTGACATGTTGGTGCTGGTTAATCATTCCTCATCTCTCCCCTCCCTCACTCAGACTCTAGCAAACCTCCTCATTTGGACAGGAGCTCCTCGTGTTGTCAGACATGTGGAGGATTATCCCCTTTTTGTTCCTCGTGTTTTGCGGTCCGGTTCTCGGTGGGCCGCAGACAAACTTCCACGGAAACATGACGGACCAGGAGCTGTTCTGGGGAACCGACCAGTACGACTTCTCCGTGGTGGTTCCTGCCGCCGGCCTCGAGTGTTTCTGGCACTTCGCTCACCGCGGAGAGAGGTTCTACCTGAGCTTCATGGTGAGGCCTCGACACGAGAGGAATGTTTTAACGTTGACTTTTAACGCCTCTGAAAGTGAGGTTTTTAAAAAGCCTTTGAGCAGTTCAGACCATGTGGAAAGGAGGAGGGAGAAGGACGTCTTATTTGAACAATTACTCAAAGTTAGCTGGTGTTTCATCACAGCTGTCAGTATCACACTTTCACAAAAAGCACAAAACATAATATATAACATCTTCAGATTGGCTTATTATTCTTGTTTTAGAGGTGAAATACACAAACATGACTCTTAAAATGAGCATCATGTCCTCTCTAAACACAGAGAAGCTTTAAACGGAGAGGTTGTAGGGTAAGTAAATCCAAATGGTCAATCTGTTTGGGAGCACACGTGTTTTATGTGAGATATTTATGGACAAAGTGGACATTTTAACCTGAATACATTTACAAAATGTATGTTTTTAAATCATTTCATGGCAAGTCTCTGCTTTAAATGTATATATATATATATATATATATATATATATATATTCGTGAAATGTTGAACGAATGGTAGCTTTAGATGTCGGGGGAAATACAATCAAACTTATTTTTAAAAAAAAGAACTCAAACATGATGTGTTCAATATTACGACAGTACTCTTTTTGAAAATAATACATAAAAAGGTCGTCGAAATTGTGCATCAGTTTTTGAGCAAATCATATTATGAGCGACATGATATGTGCAAAGTTGACATCTTATACCTAATATATGTGCAAAGTTTACATTTTATACCAAATATTTGTGCAAAGTATGTGTTTTCACATTTCCGCCAAATATTGCTATGTCAATGATATCTTTGTTATTGTCTTTATGTATCTTGTCTCGCTCTGTAAATCACTTTGGGCTGCGTCTTGCTTGAAATACGGTGTATAAATAAAGTTATTGTTATTATTGTTGTTATTGTCTGTGTGCAGGTGCAGTGGGTGACGGGCGTCGGCCATGACAGGCACCTGTCCGTCACTGTGAACGCTCCCAGCAGCCTCATCATGGCCACTGTGGACGATGCAAAGGGTCAGATCAACTTTGAGACCGAGGAAACAGGTGGACACAATAATGACACACACACACGCACGCACGCACGCACGCACGCACACACAGTACTATTGTGTTATTTTTATTAATGAATTAATAGTGAAATTAGATGTTTGAGCATCAATCATACACACACACACACACGCACGCACGCATGCACGCACGCACACGCACACACGCACACGCACACACACACACACACACACACTGTGTTATTTTTATTAATTAATAGTGAAATTAGATGTTTGAGCATCAATCACACACACACATACACACATACACGCACGCACACACACATACACGCACGCACACACTATTGTGTTATTTTAATTAATTAATAGTGAAATTAGATGTTTGAGCATCATTTTCAGAGGTTGATACGACAAGCAAAAGCATATTAAAATACATATTTTACATTATATTAATTTAATATGCTATTCCTTGCACACTTGCATAATATCCAGCTTTAACACTATTTTTTACTGTATTTTGGCATTTATTTGACAGATAGTCTACAGATTTCTATCTTTCACTCTCAACCTTTCTATGTTATATTTTACGTTTGTTTATTTTCTACTTTTTTTAGGTTCAAATGATGTGCAATGCCTTTTTTAACATGCTGCTGTGACAGAGAAACACTGTCCCAATGTGGGATCAATAAAGTAAATCTATATTATACTTAAGTATAACGTCAAGGTTTATTTGAGTATCTCCATTTTCTGCTTCCTATTCTTACACTTCAATACTTTTTTGAGGCAGATTTGTTTCTTTTTACTCCACTACATATGTCTGAGAGCTTTAGTTAATCTGCAGAAGAAATCCATGTTTCTGTTTTTTTATGGATTAAGAAATAAGATTATTGATTGTTTTTGTTAAACAGCAGTGTATAGGTAAACACAGGTTTGTTTATTTACACATTTCAACAACAAGGCTTCACAATAACATAAAAACAAGTTGTTCCAGTTATAATAAAATGCCATTAAACCCTTTTTTTTAACAGATGTTGAAGAGCCATAGAATAGAAATTGCAAAAGGTTAAATTAGAATATGATGGGTATAAAATACAAAAATAAAAGTTGCTGTGCTGTGTAAGGTATTAATAATTATTTGATTAATAAAAGGCAGCAGCAAGTATTTTAGAATACGCTCTGCCTTTACCAGGTGCAGCTTTAAGGCTATCACTTTGACTGAAGAATCATTTCAATATTTTATACATAATATATCTTATATAACGTTCTGTCTCTACAGGTTTCTATCAGATGTGTTTCAGCAACTTCCACAACCGCTTCGGCACCATGCAGGTGTTCCTCAGCTTCGGCGTTTACTACGACGGATACAAAGACCCCGACAAGACCAAAGAGGAAGAGAAGAAGAAGAAAGAGGAGGCCAGCAAAGACCTCAACAACACACTGAGCGTCATAGAGGTACACACACACACACACACACGCACGTGCGCACACACACGCACAGACAGTACTATAGTGCTGTAGTTCCTTTATAGCCCAACATTAGCCGCCTTTAGCTTAGCGGTGGTGACGTGAAGTCATGTGACCGTGCTGTAGTTCCTTTATAGCCCAACATTAGCCACCTTTAGCTTAGCGGTGGTGACGTGAAGTCATGTGACCGTGCTGTAGTTCCTTTATAGCCCAACATTAGCCTCCTTTAGCTTAGAGGTTGTGACGTGAAGTCATGTGACCGTGCTGTAGTTCCTTTATAGCCCAACATTAGCCTCCTTTAGCTTAGAGGTTGTGACGTGAAGTCATGTGACCGTGCTGTAGTTCCTTTATAGCCCAACATTAGCCACCTTTAGCTTAGCGGTGGTGACGTGAAGTCATGTGACCGTGCTGTAGTTCCTTTATAGCCCAACATTAGCCACCTTTAGCTTAGCGGTGGTGACGTGAAGTCATGTGACCGTGCTGTAGTTCCTTTATAGCCCAACATTAGCCTCCTTTAGCTTAGCGGTGGTGACGTGAAGTCATGTGACCGTGCTGTAGTTCCTTTATAGCCCAACATGTTTGTAGTTTTATGACAGCAGCAGTAATACCTGTAATATTTGTTGCAGGGTGCGACTCACAAAGTGGAGAACCACGTCTTCCACATGTTCCGCTACTACAACTTCGGCCGCATGAGGAAGAGCGCGGACTTCTTCCTGCTGCTGTCCAACTCGCAGTACATCACCTGGTGGTCGCTCTTCCTCAGCTTCCTCATCGTCACCTCGGGCTACCTGCAGCTCCTCTTCCTCAAGAGACTCTTCATCACCAAGAGCGGCACCGAGGAGGAGAAGCCGCGCTGCTGACAGAGGCACGAAACAACAGATCTGTCATCTAAAAGGTTCTTTTGTATTTAAGATAACTATCAGATAACTGCATCCATAAAAAAAGAGAAGCCAGGTCTTAATATATTTACTGTAAACCGGTTTAAGTTTAGTTCTGTTGTTTATCTACTTGTACTTCTTTACAAAGCACGAATAAACTTGATAAAAATACATACGTGAGCCGTTTGTGATGTTTTGTACAAATGTTTTTGCCTTCCCTTTGCTTAAAGAGGCCCTATCAGGAAGACCGTCTTTATATCCAGTCATTCACATATTTCCATCTCACTACGCTCACCCCTCCAATCAGCGATCGGGGGGCGTTCACTCCCCCTTCGTCTCTATTCCCACAAGCCAATCACAGCGCATCGTCCAACCTTTACATCTGCTCTGCCCCCTCCTGACAGCTGTCATTCTGTGCTTTTGAATTGGGTTGTTTTTATTTTCTTGTGTTTTATATTGTTTTTACATCGTGTATGAGAGTGTTTTCAGTCTGTCGCTATAAGTATGGTTTTATTGTCTCGTGTTTTTACATTAGTTTTTTGTCCTATCGGTTTTGTCTAAATGTATTTCTGCTGCTTTTTATACATGTATTTATGCACAGCACTTTGGTCAACTCTGTTGTTTTTAAATGTGCTATATAAATAAAGTTGGATTGGATTGCAGGTGACTCAATGCAGCCGTCCTCCAAATCCAGGGTCAAGCTGAAACCTCTCCTCTTCAGACCTCCATCAATCCCTTCATACCTTCATCACCACCACCAGAGTCTAGACCCCTCAGTTTCCCCCTCCTAAATGATACTCCACCCAGTCTAAAACACAGGGCAAAACGTAGTGTATTCACAAGTAACCCTCTCAAGACGTGACATGGATACAATATTTGTTCCTATTCATTTCTAACGACCAGTGTCCGTGTCACGTGATCGCAAACTTTCCCAGTGAGAAAAAGAAACATGGCCGACACCCGATTTCTTTTTAATCCTAAATTGTAGGATAGTTTGGCCGTTAAAATAATTTTTAATTACATTTCTAGCGAGAAGTTTATATTGTACTTTTAGAATCTACGTCCAGTGGATGTGTAGGATCCATAGTTTGATAGATATTACGAAGATTATTTGAGCTCCATGCTTTCTTTACAAAATATTGTATCCATATCACGTATAGGGTTATTGTGAATTTACTAGTGATGGCAAAATGAAGCTTTGAATGAAGCATCGAACCACTTGGACAATTGTGTCGGAAATAGGTTCATTTCTCGAAGCTTCAGTTACAGCGACCTCTCCTGGCGAAGTGCAAGGCTGCAGTGGGTTTAACGTATCTTTGCCTTGAAAAATATTCGATGCACACACACACACTAAGACTGAATATCATGTTCTATTTGCAATTAAAGATTGATAATTGTGTGTATTGGGTTATTGAGAAGAGACTAGAGAGTGCTGGAATTTTTTTTGGGCGGAGACGGCCTTTTATCAGTTATTAAAGTATTAAAGTTGAAAAGCAATGATTAAAAGTTCATCCATTCTGGGCTTTGAACCAGCTGCGCGGAGGACATCGCAGCATTCAGGC
The DNA here is from genome assembly GCA_031216635.1 of Dissostichus eleginoides. Taxonomy (NCBI): domain Eukaryota; kingdom Metazoa; phylum Chordata; class Actinopteri; order Perciformes; family Nototheniidae; genus Dissostichus; species Dissostichus eleginoides. The sequence goes on from CM062273.1 coordinate 2,461,939, forward strand.
CGCCGGCTCTATCCACTGGGCTATCTATTCCTTAAACAATTAAACTGTTTTTATATTACTCATAATTGTCTTTTTGTTCACAACTTCACATTTCGAAGTGTTTCCCGAGCCAGAACGACCTATCTTTCTTCCTGGCTTGCTCTATAATGATCCAATTCAAATGCAATACCAACAACAACTCAACAGCAACAACGCAAACTACGACAACAACCCACACATTGCGCATTGTTTAGAGCGGTTATAAAGTGTTGAAGCGCTCAAATTCGAAACTTTTTCAACCTGTCACCTGTCAGAATAGAGACGAGGCAGTGCATTGAATCGCGTGATTGGACCGCGAGCCAGTCAAGTGATTCATTCAGGAAATGAAGCAGTTGCTGGTTCGGACGTCACATGTCACGTGATTTGAAGCAAGCATCGAATCGCTGCTTCTATGGAAAAGGAAGTCCAGGGTTGAAGCTCCGTTCGAAGCTTCAGTGTCAAACTGCCATCACTAGAATTTACTACTTTTTGCCCTGTCGACCAACGTAGCTATTACACGTTTTTTTGTGAGACTGGGTTGGATAGTCCCAAACAACGGGGTCTAATCTGAATCACATTCATCTGTGTATTCTTTTTTTTAACTTTATTAAACTGTATGTATTTAACACATACAGTGTCAAAGACCAAAAAAAACAGGTGTGCAGGTTGTCCATTTGTGCATCCCCCTTTTAAAACATTAATAGTACAAAAATATTTAAAATGATAGACGAAAAAATGGTTGAAATTACAGCACAAAACAACAACAACAACAAAAACACATAAAAAGGTTGGTCAGTTAGGGAAGAGTACACAGTTTTAAACTTTCCATGTACGTTAAAAATGGTTGCCATGTCCTATAAAATGTACAAGTGGAGCCACCCAAAGTACACTATATCTTCTCCATGTGTAGAAACTACGTAAGCTCTGTCACCCACTGGACATGAGTGGGAGAAGCCTCCTGCTTCCACCTCATACGTATACGTCGCCTAACAATTAGGGAAGCAAAAGCGTTTGAATAATGTCTGGAAAGGACAATGTCGTCCGGGACGACTCCAAACATCTGTGTATTCATCAAAAACAAATCTCTCCTGATTGAAATATGTTGTCAAGCGTATGGCATTGAGATATAGAAATTGTACGTGCAATGATATGAACTAATCACTGAATGACTTTCATGAAACCTGGAACAAACAGCGTGCAGGATTGTGCTTTCTCTGATATGTTATCAGGCGTTGGTTAATCATTCTTTTGTCCGCTGATATCTGAGCGTTAGCAGCAGCTGCTCCACAGTTTTCTGCAGTCATGTTGTTCATCACTGCTCTTCTGTTGATCTCTCAGAGTGTCTGGAGCAGGAAGTCAGAGCCGTCGCTCCATGAGTCCGACGTAGGGTTATTCAGAGGATCCGACAAATATGACTTTGCTGTGGAAGTTGCTGCTGCAGGAGAGGAGTGTTTCTGGCACTTTGCACACCAGAGTGGAAGCTTCTACCTGTCCTACCTGGTGAGAGCTTTGACCGTTAACCTGCACTAATGACTGTTTTTTAAAAATATATTTTATTGAGCATTAAAAGTACAAAATATACGGTAACACTTTATCTTAAAGTACACTTATTCAACATCAACTAGTTGTTCATTAACATAATAATAATAATAATAATACATGTTATTTATAGCGCTTTTCCTGGTGCTCAAAGCATTTTACAAGCAAATAAAGAAGATAATAATAACAACAAATAAATAACAACATGCATATTAGAGTCAAACTACTAGCTTATTGGTTATGAACAAGTACCTAATTTTGAGTTATTTAGACACAATTAACACTTGTAGTTGCATGTTACTTGTTACATAAGAATAGACCATATTTGTTAAGTGTTATTATGGGAGAATTACTATTCTTGTGGTACTACTGCCTTATTAGGCCCATATTGAGCAGAGCATATTAAGACCAAAACTCATGTACAATAACTTCCTTACTTGCAATAAATAAGAACTAATTAGAGGGTTATTGAGGAAAAACTCTCTCTCTCTCTCTCTCTCTCTCTCTCTATCTATAGAGAGAGAGAGAGAGAGAGAGAGAGAGAGAGAGAGAGAGAGAGAGAGAGAGAGAGAGAGAGAGAGAGAGAGAGAGAGCGAGCGATAGATAGATAGATAGATAGATAGATAGATAGATAGATAGATAGATAGATAGATAGATAGATAGATAGACAGACAGATTTCTGGGAGTTTGTTCCAGATATTTGGAGCATAATAACTGAACTTGGTACATTTACTCTAGTGCAAATTACTGTATGTACTTTTACTTTAAGTACATTTGGATGCTGATACATTGTAATTGTACTTAAGAGACTGAATGCAGGACTTTTAATGTAACATTTACTTGTGGTATTTCTATTTGTACTTTAGTTTAATATCTGAATATCTCCAGGCTTATCACTCTGACTGTCAAGGTGAACCGGTTTGACTTTGAAACATGTGATCAGGATCAGTGTTCCCATACCGGCAGAAATACTGATAACATGTCAAAAAGTAGAAAGTCATTCAAGGTGAAATACAAAAGGATTAGCATAACAATGTACTTTAAGTATTGTAACTTGTGTATTAGGATGTCAACAACCTGGTGGAGTAAAAGTGGAAGAATTTTATAGCATAAAGTGGAAATACTCCAAGATTCGAGGGTTTTATTGTCATATGCACAAAGCTACAGTGTAGAAATGGCAATTCAATTGTTCTGACCTGAGCTCCTCCAACAATGCAACATATATTATAAAATACAAAAATACAAAATAAAAAGTAGTGCAAAAAAGTCCACATTGCTGTATTTGTACTTGTACTTCAAAGGCTCTGAATACAACTCGTGGACTTGTTTAATATGTGCTCTCAGGTGCAGTGGGTGACGGGGATAGCCATCGATCACCGGCTGTTTGTGACGGTAAACTCACCGCAGGGCGACCTCATGGTTTTCGAAAACGCCCCCGTCGGTCAAATGAACTTCCAGACGAGGTGACAGGTAGGACCATCAGAAAAATGTCATACTATACTGACAGACGTGTGTGTATCACAGCATCCAGTTAAAGAATACTAAAAAATAAAGGAACTACAGCACGGTCACATGACTTCACGTCACCACCGCTAAGCTAAAGGCGGCTAATGTTGGGCTATAAAGGAACTACAGCACGGTCACATGACTTCACGTCACCACCGCTAAGCTAAAGGCGGCTAATATTGGGCTATAAAGGAACTACAGCACGGTCACATGACTTCACGTCACCACCTAGCTAAAGGAGGCTAATGTTGGGCTATAAAGGAACTACAGCACGGTCACATGACTTCATGTCACGACCGCTAAGCTAAAGGCGGCTAATGTTGGGCTATAAAGGAACTACAGCACGGTCACATGACTTCACGTCACCACCGCTAAGCTAAAGGAGGCTAATGTTGGGCTATAAAGGAACTACAGCACGGTCACATGACTTCACGTCACCACCGCTAAGCTAAAGGAGGCTAATGTTGGGCTATAAAGGAACTACAGCACGGTCACATGACTTCACGTCACCACCGCTAAGCTAAAGGCGGCTAACGTTAGGCTATAAAGGAACTATAGCATGTTCACAACACTTCACGTCACCACCGCTAAGCTAAAGGCGGCTAACGTTAGGCTATAAAGGAACTACAGCATGTTCACAACACTTCACGTCACCACCGCTAAGCTAAAGGCGGCTAATATTGGGCTATAAAGGAACTACAGCACGGTCACATGACTTCACGTCACCACCGCTAAGCTAAAGGAGGCTAATGTTGGGCTATAAAGGAACTACAGCACGGTCACATGACTTCATGTCACGACCGCTAAGCTAAAGGCGGCTAATGTTGGGCTATAAAGGAACTACAGCACGGTCACATGACTTCACGTCACCACCGCTAAGCTAAAGGAGGCTAATGTTGGGCTATAAAGGAACTACAGCACGGTCACATGACTTCACGTCACCACCGCTAAGCTAAAGGAGGCTAATGTTGGGCTATAAAGGAACTACAGCACGGTCACATGACTTCACGTCACCACCGCTAAGCTAAAGGAGGCTAATGTTGGGCTATAAAGGAACTACAGCACGGTCACATGACTTCACGTCACCACCGCTAAGCTAAAGGCGGCTAACGTTAGGCTATAAAGGAACTATAGCATGTTCACAACACTTCACGTCACCACCGCTAAGCTAAAGGCGGCTAACGTTAGGCTATAAAGGAACTACAGCATGTTCACAACACTTCACGTCACCACCGCTAAGCTAAAGGCGGCTAATATTGGGCTATAAAGGAACTACATGCTCATTCCTTTTAAAATATAACACGTCTATCCGTGTCATAAATAAATGATAAATAAATATAAGAGTGGGTGTCTACATTGCTACAGAAAGATTACTTTCCAAACCCAGGAATCAGCTCTACAAGCACATACCAACAAGCACGGCATTAGTTTTTTACAAGCAAGAATTACATATAGAAGTCTCTGAAGCTAATCACAGATTCCTCCCATCAGGTTTTTACCGGATGTGTCTCGGGAACCACAACCTGTTCGGAGGCATCAGGGTGTTCGTGAACTTTGGCGTCATCTACGAAGGCTTCGAGGAGACGAAGATGGAGACGGAGGAAGGGGAAAAAGTCCTCAACAACACTTTGGCCGGTATTGAGGTATTTCAATTCAAGTCAGTTTGGAATTTTATACTTAATTTTGTTTGGCAAGCTCCAATCAATTTAACTCCGCAAAAAAGCTTCCACGCTCCTATTGGCTAGCGCTCCGACACATTGTACGTGATAGGCTAAGGGGGTGGGACATCTCTAAGCGGTTGACCAATCACAACAGAGCCGGCCAGCTAACCAATCCGAGCAGACTGGGCTCTGATTTCAGACAGAGGGTGAAAAGAGGTGCTGCAGCACAGGCAGTATGAGAAAAATAAAGAGCTTTTTGAACATTAAAGCATGGAGACATGTCACTGTAGAAACACTAAATACAAAAAAAACGTATCTCTGACACCATATTACCCGGAATAATATGCTCAAACTTAATCCAAATCGCTCGTTTAAGAAACTACCTCCAGCTATTGGATTCACTTGTTGGGTTAATTGTACATTCAATATCATTAAAATATGTCTCTAAGTCAGAGGTTGTCAGGGATCTTTATGATAGAAAAAGGGGGCAAACGGTTTGAAATGGCTGATTTACTGATTTTTCATGCTACGACAATATATACCATGTTTGGTTTTAGGAGAGTGTGCAGAAGCTCCAGAATCAGATCTTCCACATGTGGCGTCATTACATCTTCGCCCGCATGAGGAAAGGGAAAGACCACTACCTCCTGCAGTCCATCTTCAACTACGTCACCTGGTGGTCGGCGACACAAAGCCTCGTCATCATCGTTTCTGGATATCTGCAGCTCTTCACCATCAAAAGACTCTTCAAAACGAACTCCGGCGGACCGAGATGCTGAGAGCAGAACGTCCACACTTCTCCTAAATCACTGCTTCAACCCCTTTGCATGATTTCTACTTGTTAGATCAGACTTTAAAGGTCCCCTATTATACTGTTTTTCATCAATATATCACAGGTCTCAGATATATCCAGAACCTGTCTCTGATTGGCTGAAACACCAAACAGATCATTGCAGCATCCCATAATCCCCTCTGTTTCAGCCCTGTTTCCAAAGTGCTGATTCTCTGTCTGTTACTTTAAATGAAAATAAGGAGCCCCTCCCCACGCCCCTCTGAGAGAGATTTGGTTAAAAAGAACACAATGGTGCTCTAGGAGGAGATTCAGGTGATGAGGTGGGGGGGGGTTACCTTGGTTGGTGATTGGCTAATGGTTACACAAGCTAAAAAAACCTTATGACATCATAAAGTGGCCAAAATCTGATCAGCTCATTTTCAGACAGGTTTTTATAGAAATGGATCAGGAGAAAAAGAGAGAGAATCTTTGTTCCTGAAACTTTCAGAGTCTCTTTACACAGAGGGGACACATGTTGATGTAGAAGAGACATGAAGAAGAGGGGACACATGCTGATGTAGAAGAGACATGAAGAAGAGGGGACACATGCTGATGTAGAAGAGACATGAAGAAGAGGGGACACATGTTGATGTAGAAGAGACATGAAGAAGAGGGGACACATGCTGATGTAGAAGAGACATGAAGAAGAGGAGACACATGTTGATGTAGAAGAGACATGAAGAAGAGGGGACACATGCTGATGTAGAAGAGACGTGATGAAGAGAATTTTGCATAATGGGTGACCTTTAATTGATTCATGTTTGGAAAACACACAAGATCCTGCAAGTTGGAGACTTAAACCCTAGCTGTTTTGAATTTGTATCCTCATGGGTGATTGAACGTATTTTGTGTCGCTTTATAAAAATGTCAGCTAAATGAAATGTTAAAAATGTAACGTTATGTAAAACACTTTACTGATAAAGAGACCTCTATGCTGTGTTTCTGTGTTTGTTGTTTTTACTCTTTTACTCTTTTCTATTTGAACAAGTTGTGTTTTTTAGTACAATCTCAGTAGAGTCCCTCTAAAACGTTTGGGGTAATGTAAGGACAACGAAACACAGAGGTGGGAGAAGTACTCAGATCTTGTACTTAAGTAAAAGTAGAAGTACTCAGATCTTGTACTTAAGTAAAAGTAGAAGTACTCAGATCTTGTACTTAAGTAAAAGTAGAAGTACTCAGATCTTGTACTTGAGTAAAAGTAGAAGTACCAGAGTGTAGGAATACTCTGTTACAGTAAAAGTCCTGCATTCAAAATGTTCCTCAAGTAAAAGTAGAAAAGTATTATCATCAAAATATAGTTAAAGGGGACCTACAGTATCATGCAAAATGCACTTTGTGATGTCTTTTATACATACATATGTGTCCCCGGTGTTCCAGGGAACTCACAAAGTGTCAGAAAACACAACCCTCTCTCTTTTCCTCCATACCCAAATCTCTAAAAACGGGGCTGCAACGGATTTGATACAGGTGGATTTTTTATTTGCACCTTTTTGACGTAATGTAGGTGCACTCCGCCTGATTGGTCAACTCTCCACCAATCAGGGGAATGAGAGGTTGGGCCATGTTGACTCTCCACTCGTAATCACGGCAAGCATGATAACATGACGCTCGTGCCGGGGCCGTGTCACGCCCCCCTCTTCCGCATGGGGGCGTGGTCAGCTGAATCAGACCTTGCAAAGACAGAGCTGGAGTGAGGCAAAATGAGGCATGGCTAAAATGCATGATCTGTTTCGTATTTTGAAAATTAAAACGTATATATATAACTTATATATTATTGAAATATAGCATGATAGGTCCCCTTTAAAGTAGCGACAGTAAAAGTAGTGATTGTGCAGATTGGTCCATTTCAGAATAATATATATGATATTTTTTATAATGATTGATCATGAAAGTGTTCTCAAAGCTGGTAAAGGTGCAGCTAGTTTGAATGACTTTGTATACTGCTGGGTCAACAACACAGTCTCACTCCCTGAACGTCCAGGAGCGACGCTTGGTCAGGGTCCTATGGCGTGCAGTTGTGACGCGCCGAGTCTCCTTCAGCTTCAAAAACGGATGCAAAGAGCTTTCAACTGATTACAATGTATTCCCATCGGCGGCGGTATTTGACGCTCAGGGAAGCACCGCATCGGTCCATGTCGGCGGCACTTAAAGGCAATGTGAGCGTCCATTCCCATTGGATAAAGGAGGATTTTACACCCGGAAATAAGTATTCTCTTCTCTTTAGAGCTTGAGGACTAATCACGGGGTTTGTGAAGCAAAGCACATGTTGTAGTCCCAAACGAAAGCTGAGGATTCTGGGTAGTGTAGTGTCTTCTGCCATCCTAAACTCCGAAAAAATATTTGTTTCTCCGAATCGAAGGGGAAAAATACAAAAGCATTGCACACAATTTAAACCAATCAATGTTGTGTAATTAACAAGGATAATCTGGTGTTTTTGAGTTGATGAGTAGTGCAGATATCACTGTAAAATCAATCGACAGTAAAGAGAATACTTACTTCCGGGTAGTGATCGTCTTCTCAATAAAACATCTTTGATAATGTCTTCTGGCCATCAGAATCACGATAACGGCGTGGTGTTGTTGCAGGAAGCCCCGACGGAGAATACTTTTGCGGTAGTACATCTCTATATACATCGATACAACATTACGTGTTGATAGAAATCAACACGTAATGAAATAAGACCCCACGGTTTGATGATTGATAGGTGTGTGGGCTGTCTTTCATTTTGACACACAGAACAATGGGGGCTATCCACCCTTATCCACAATGTAAAGTAATCCACAGCCTCTTCCCTCTTCTCTCTGTGAGGAGCAGCAGGTTCAGCTTTCAGAACAAAGTAACAAAAACAAAAATGGCATTCATTTTTTTTAAATGTGTAGTAATAGATTTATTTATTTTTCTTCTCAAGAGAGTACCAGAATGTGTATTTTATGTTAGTATTTCAAAAAATCTCCTGTGGGAGAATCCCCCCAGACCCCCCTGCAGGGGTTGGGTTTTCAGCATGTCAACTCTTTCACCTGTGGGGAAATTGCAGGATTGGCTCCAGGTCGCCCTTTTTATTTACTACAAGACAAATGTGCCTTTTTATTTCATACAGTTCCATTTTGATTGAGACAGGGAAATAATCTAAACCTCACGCGTGGCGTTTCACTGTCAATGGGGGCGATATAGCGTGTATGTAATTACATTGCAAATACTGACTTGAGCCCCACCGCTGTATGGGTTAGCCCTACCATAGATTACCCAACAAAAATACTCTGGAGCCGCCACTGTTAGAAGCATCAGGTTTAAACGTCAAGCCCTGCTGTCTAATAACCGACTGGTTAAATACAGCTGGCTTGTGCCGCGAGCCCTGCTGCCTGCTAACCGACAGGTTACAGCCGGCTCAAACGGCGAGCCCAGCTGTCTGTTAAAACGACAGGTTAAAAACAGCTGGCTTATGCACCTCCACACGCTGTATTGCACCGCGGCTCTCATCATGTCGCCGTTTTAGGAGAAGGCTCGTAATCCGGACATTGAGGCGGCGCGTTCACGCTCAAACCCGCTTGAGGAATGAGCGGAGGTGTGTGTAGGAGGCACATCTGTGACATAGGAAACAAGCCCGTGCTGTCTAATTAACCGACAGGTTTTAAAGACAGCCGGTTTATGCCGCGAGCCCTGACCGACAGGCTATGAGGCAGCCTTTTTTTATGTCATCCGGAGGAGAGCTCTCCTGAACCGGGGGAACGGGGAGATCTCATTAGGCGGCTGCCTTTCCGATGATCTCCGGGAGTTCCTGGAGAATGCCGCCTATCGACGGCAGAGCCGAGATGGCGGATAGAGGGACCCGGTGACCCGGTGTCAGCCCAGCAGCCGAACCGCTCGGCTGTTCGGCTGACACCGGGCCCCGCCCTGTCTCCCCCGTCCGGAGGAGAGGGAGAGGATGGGGCCGGGGGAACCACATGGTGATCCGTGAATGGAGGGGAAGGAGTCGCCTGACTGCTGCCCGCCACTCGGATCCAATAAATCAAGGGCTTGGTCCACAGAGTAAGACTCCTGGACTAGCCAATCATCCTCGGCCGCAGCAGCGAGAGCGTCCGCTCTCCGCTGTCTGTGGGCCAGAGGGCCAGTGCTTCTGCAACGGAGTGCTGAAGAAAAATGGGAGTAGATGGTCGGGCCTACTTCCTATTTATACGGAAGTGAGGCTGTAGGTGGGGCCCACTTCATAGGTGGGGCCCACACTTCATAGGTGGGGCCCACGTCATAGGTGGGCGTGCATTAATTCTGTCAGTGCTGCACATGTGCAGTGGGATCACCCAATAGCGATAGCCTTAGAGGGCGACGCCTTATACGAAATAGAATAGGAAGCAGAAAATGGAGATACTCAAATAAACCATGAAGTCATACTTAAGTATAATATAGGATTTCGTTTATTTACTTTATTGATCCCACATTGGGACAGTGTTTCTCTGTCACAGCAGCATGTTAAAAAAGGCACTGCACATCATTGAATAATAAACAAACATAAAATATAACATAGAAAAGTTGACAGAGAAGGATACAAATATGTAGACTATCCGTCAAATAAATGCTATGAAGGGCCAAATTACAGTAAAAAAAGTGTAAAAGTTGGATATTATTTACACAAAGTGTGCAAGGAATAGTATATTAAATTAATATAATGTTAAATATTTATTTTAATATGCTTTTGCTTGTCGTATCAACCTCTGAAAATGATGCACATTCATCAAAATAACACTAGAAGGCCTACTGTGTGTGTGTGTGTGTGTGCGCATGTGTGTGCACATGTGTGTGTATCTGCGTGTCCGTGCGTGTGTGTGTGTGTCTGTGCGTGTGTGTGCACATGTGTGTGTATGTGTGTGCGTGCGTGCGTGTACGTGTGCGTGTGTTTGAGGCTCAAACATTTAATTTCACTATTAATTAATTAAAATAACACAATAGTACTGTGTGTGTGTGTGTGTGTGTGTGTGTGTGTGTGCAGGTGTGTGTGTGCATGTGTGTGTATGTGTATGTGTATGTGTGTGTGTTTGTGTCTGTGTGTCTGTGTGTGTGTGTGTGTGTGTGTGCATGTGTCTGTGTGTGTGTGTGTATGTGTGTGTGTGCGTGTATGTGTGCGTGTCTGTGTATGTGTGCGTGCGTGTGTCTGTGCATGCGCATGCGTGTGTGTGTGTGTTTGATGCTCAAACATTTAATTTCACTATTAATTAATTAATTAAAATAACACAATAGTACTGTGCGTGTGTATGTGTATGTGTGTATGTGTGTGTGTGTGTGTGTGCATGTGTGTGCGTTTGCGTGTGTGTGTGCATGTGTGTGCATTTGCACGTGTGTGTGTGTGTGTGTGTGCGCATTTGCGTGTGTGTGTGCATGTGTGTGCATTTGCACGTGTGTGTGTGTGTGTGTGTGTGTGTGTGTGTGGCATTATTGTGTCCACCTGTTTCCTCGGTCTCAAAGTTGATCTGACCCTTTGCATCGTCCACAGTGGCCATGATGAGGCTGCTGGGAGCGTTCACAGTGACGGACAGGTGCCTGTCATGGCCGACGCCCGTCACCCACTGCACCTGCACACAGACAATAACAACAATAATAACAATAACTTTATTTATACACCGTATTTCAAGCAAGACGCAGCCCAAAGTGATTTACAGAGCGAGACAAGATACATAAAGACAATAACAAAGATATCATTGACATAGCAATATTTGGCGGAAATGTGAAAACACATACTTTGCACAAATATCAGGTATATAATGTAAACTTTGCACATATCATGTCGCTCATAATATGATTTGCTCAAAAACTGATGCACAATTTCGATTTTGACCTTTTTATGTATTATTTTCAAAAAGAGTACTGTCGTAATATTGAACACATCATGTTTGAGTTCTTTTTTTTTAAAATAAGTTTGATTGTATTTCCCCCCTGACATCTAAAGCTACCATGTGTTCAACATTTCACGAATATATATATATATACATTTAAAGCAGAGACGTGCCATGAAATGATTTAAAAACATACATTTTGTAAATGTATTCAGGTTAAAATGTCCACTTTGTCCATAAATATCTCACATAAAACACGTGTGCTCCCAAACAGATTGACCATTTGGATTTACTTACCCTACAACCTCTCCGTTTAAAGCTTCTCTGTGTTTAGAGAGGACATGATGCTCATTTTAAGAGTCATATTTGTGTATTTTACCTCCAAAACAAGAATAAAAAGCCAGTCTGAAGATGTAACGTATTATGTTTTGCTTTTTGTGAAAGTTTAAGTTACTGACAGCTGTGATGAAACACCAGCTAACTTTGAGTAATGATTAAAATAAGACGTCCTTCTCCCTGCTCCTTTACATCATGGTCTGAACTGCTCAAAGGCTTTTTAAAAACCTCACTATCAGAGGCGTTAAAAGTAAACGTTGAAACATTCCTCTTGTGTCGAGGCCTCACCATGAAGCTCAGGTAGAACCTCTCTCCGCGGTGAGCGAAGTGCCAGAAACACTCGAGGCCGGCGGCAGGAACCACCACGGAGAAGTCGTACTGGTCGGTTCCCCAGAACAGCTCCTGGTCCGTCATGTTTCCGTGGAGGTTTGTCTGCGGCCCACCGAGAACCGGACCGCAAAACACGAGGAACAAAAAGGGGATAATCCTCCACATGTCTGACAACACGAGGAGCTCCTGTCCAAATGAGGAGGTTTGCTAGAGTCTGAGTGAGGGAGGGGAGAGATGAGGAATGATTAACCAGCACCAACACGTCAGTGGGAAAACTGGGCGGTGGGATGAAGAGGGTGTCACTTCTCCCCTCACTCCCCCCTCTATCTCACCTCTCCCCCCTTTCCCACCCCTCCCCTCTCTCCCAACAAAATCCCAGGACTACCCCTTGTAAGCAAATGAGCTGAGTAGCACTGCTCCATTTATAAAGATATATATAAAGGTTTCCAAGAAGAGATGAATTTAAAAAGAGAGACTGCTCCACCTACACTATTAATTTCTGCATCCATCAAATTCAAAATCTAATTTCCTTAAGCGTGTAATGAATATAAGTTGTTGAATTGAGAAGTGATCACAAGAAAAAGACATGTTGTGTCTTAAAGAGGCCCTATCATGCTTTTTGGGGTTTTCCCTCTCCTCTAGTGTATTCTATAGGTTTTAGTGCATGTAAATGGCTGCAAAGGCTAAATAATATTCCCATTAACATAATGGTGTGTAATTACATTTCCATTATTCTTTGTACTGGTCTGTTGATTGAACTGACTAGTAAAGTAAAAGCAAAGTAAAAACAAGAAAACCATCAAGATTGAATTTCTGCGATTCTTTATTTACACTCAACTCACACAGCATTTATAACCCAACACCATTGAGCGGAGCAGGGAAGACGTATTTCTGTAGGCCGACCCGGAAGTAAGCTGCTGGTTCCCTCGACGAAAAAGCAATGGGATTTCTCCATAGGATTTGGGAAAAAAGCTGAAAATAAGATCTGTGGAAAACCAACCTGTTTGATAAATGCACGTTTTGTTCAGCCGGATAATCTCCACACGTCTACCCTACTTTTATCATGTTCTAATCATAAATCTAATGTCCAGAAGCAAAATGCTAACGTTATGCTATAAAGGAACTACAGCCGAGTACAGCAGCACGACTTCAACGTCACGCCAACTTAAGATCCGTATTCAAACATACAGATTCTAAATGGAACGAGTTGAAGCGTTTGTTTGAACAGTTTGCAGGAGGCAGGTACTTGCTCTCAAGCAGAACAGGGCAAACAAACTTAGTGGAGTGTTTACGTGTTCGGCGTAATGACGTACAACGGCCTCCACAACTTCTGTCCTATTCAGCCACTTGGTAACAACCATCGTTTTTCAGACACGTCAACTCCTCAGAAATCACCAGTGGGGTCACTGCTGATGGATTTAATGTCGTAGAACAAAACGTGATCCGTCTCTTCAATGAGTCTCAACCACAGACCTTATTTCAGCTATTTTCCAAAATCCTATGGAGAGATCCCATTGGCTCTGAGACGAGGGAACAGGAAGTGGTAAAATGCTAACTCACTTCGGGGTTTTAGGACTCATCACTGCACCACTCTATTAAACATATCTGCAGCAAAAAAAACTTGAAAAACATCTCTGCAACTTCACTCTTTTTGGCTTCTCTCACCAGCACACTTGTGTTTATTTAAATTGAACACCCGAGTGAAACCTGTCTTGCAAACTGAGCAGCTGTATGGTCTCTCCTCGTTGTGGACAGTTGCGTGTTGTCTCAGATTGGACCTGTGGGTGAAGCCTTTACCACAAACCGTACAACTGAATGGTTTCTTGCCGGAGTGGACAATCAAGTGTTGTGTCAGATTTGTCATTTGTGCAAAGTGTTTTCCACAAAGTGAACAACTGAATGGTTTCTCCCCCGTGTGGACAATCAAGTGTTTTTTCAGACTTGATTTGTGGGTGAAGGATTTACTACAAAGCGTACAACTGAACGGTTTCTCCCCGGAGTGGACAATCAAGTGTTTTCTCAGACTTGATTTGAAGGTGAAGGATTTACTACAAAGCGTACAACTGAACGGTTTCTCCCCGGAGTGGACATTTGAGTGTTGTCCCAGATTGCCACGTGTTGCGAATGTTTTACCACAAACTGAACAGCTGAATTCTTTCTCCCCTGTGTGGAGGTGGACGTGTTTATTCAGAATTGACTTGTATGTGAAACTTCTATCACAAACTGTGCAACTGAATGGTTTCTCTCCATCGTGGACAGTTAAGTGTTTTTTCAGATTGGACCTGTCGGCGAATCTTTTACCACAAACCTTACACTTGAATGGTTTCTCCCCTGTGTGGAGGACCAGGTGTGTTCTCAGATTGCCTTCTGTTGCGAATGTTTTACTACAAACTGAGCAGCTGACTCGTCTCTCCCCTGTGTGGACAGTATAGTGTCTATTCAGAATAGACTTGAATGCGAAACCTTTACCACAGACAGGACAACTGAATGGTTTCTCCCCTGTGTGGAGGACCAGGTGTGTTCTCAGATTGCCTCTTGTTGCGAATGTTTTACTACAAACTGAGCAGCTGACTCGTCTCTCCCCTGTGTGGACAGTATAGTGTCTATTCAGAATAGACTTGAATGCGAAACCTTTACCACAAACAGGACAACTGAATGGTTTCTCCCCTGAGTGGATTCTCATGTGCGACACCAACTCTCCTCTCCTTTTAAATGTTTGTTGACAAACTGAGCAGCTTTGAGGTTTTGCTTCACTGTGAACTTTGAGGTGTTTGGTCAAACCTGACCTTTTCGCAGATGTGAAATCACAGAAGGTGCAACTATAAAGTGTCTCTCCAGTGTGTTTCTGCAGATTCCCCTCATGCACAAAGCTTGTAGCACAGCCATCATCACCCTCAATGCCACTTCCGGGTACTTCATTGTCTTGCAGAGGGTTTAAATCGGGTTTCTCCCAATTTCTACTGTCGTCAGTCTCGTACTCAGAGTGTGAACTTGTGTATTGAGTAGCTGGTTGTAAAGGATGATCTGGATCTGATCCTTCACCCTCCTCTTCATCAGTTTCTGTTTTCTCTACCTCTCGGTTATTTTCAGTCTTGATTTCATGAAGCGGTGAGGAGGACTGAGCCTTCTCTTCATCCTCTTCATCCTCTTCTTCACTCTTCACAGAAGTGAATGGGAAGCAAGTATCAGCCACCTCCTGCTCTATCTGCAGACTGGACCAGAGTTCCTCCTCTTCCTCTTTAATGTGGGGGGGCTCTGGGTCCTCCTTTACAACACTGAGGCTACACTCCTGCTGCTGGGTATCTGTGGAGATCAATGACATGAATGCAGACGTGTTAGAAGACTCTAATTTCATGTTAACACTCAATCATTTACTATCAATTTAATGAGAAATCTCCCCACTGTGTGTACTAGGGGTGGGGGAAATAATCGATACAGCATAGTATCGCGATACTTTGCGTGGCGATATTGTATCAATACACAGATGCCAAGTATCGATATTTTTATATATAAACTGTAGCATATCCCTCGGAAAGATGGTCGTATATAAAACAGGAAGTTACGTTAAGACATGTATACGATTGCAATGAAAGCAACAAAAACAATGCCATCTCCTTTTCAGGTTCAAAGAACACACATTGGGTTATTTACATGAACTATTCATATTGCAAATACATGTTTTAACCAGGAAGGGAAGACGGACATGGATATGACCCATGTGATTTGCAATATCGCAATATATCGTATCGCAATACTTAGCATACCGTAGAATCGCAGTACTATCGTATCGTGGCTTACGTATCGCGATAGTATCGTATCGTGGGGAGCCTGGTGATTCCCACCCCTAGTATCTACTCTTATATAACCAATAGATATAAATGTGGTTGTGAACATGGTTCAAAACATGGTCGGAGGGAGCGTCTGCAAAACATATATATGAATGCAAACATCGGGACATGTTCTCTGATCTGATAAAGAGGAATACGCCTCATAAGAACTCTTCTGCATCAGGAGCTGTGTTGAAAATGTCTGTATCAACCAATGTGTCTGTTTTTACAAAAACAGGAAACCATGGAAGACCAAGGAGGTCCAGAACCTTTCTCCCTTCAGTTTACCTCCAACACATCTTGAGATACATCGTTTCATCACTTTCTAAAAGCACAACTTGTAAATGTTCTGAGAAACAGCGTGCACAAAGAAATGTAATACACAAGAACACTGGTTTAGTGTCAAGATGTTAATAAACTTTAAAAATAGAACATTTAAAAAAAAACATTGATCCCGCTTTGCAGCTTGCAGAAAAAATTCCCTCCTTAATCTACTGACTCTCAGATGACTCAGAAACATGCGGGAATGTTGTTTGGCCTGTTTGCCTGAAGTAAACGTTGTCTTTTTGCTTTGTGTTATTGTCAAAGATAACCAGAATGCGTACTTGACATGTTAAAAGAGAATCCCCCCCAGACCCCTGCAGGGCTTTGGTTTGCAAACATGGTTTTCACAACATGTGCGTGTGCATTTGCTTCACTGTGGAGAACGGGCGTGATCAAGACTCTATAAGAAAGACAGAGATCATTGGCCAGACATTTATATAATGGTTCCTACCAAACAGTCTGTAGCCTGACTCTGTGAATCCTGTCTACACAGCAGGTGCTGCCAGATAATAGTAAGGACATTACTGTGCACCAAAAAAAGGGTGGCGCGCAATATAGTTACATTTACATTTGAAAGAAGTGTCCCAACCACTTTTGAAAACAAAGTGACGCCCATGCAGACAAGTAATATATTATATATATATATCTTATTATGAATATGTACACAAGTATGAATAACCAAATACCTTACAACTCTAAAAACAAATCCCAACACCGATTGGATAGAGATCAGTATACGTTACAATAATATAAACATAACTATTAAACACAACTTTATTCTAACAAAACATCAACTTTGAACTGTTATTTTACCGTCATATTATTTCCAAATGATGATACATAAGTCATTCATTATTCTCCTTTCAGTGTTTTATTATCCTATTCGTACACATAGGCCTGTCGCGATAAGCAATTAATTGACTTATCGTACGATAAATAAAAATGAACTCGATAACTTTTCTGAGCTCGATAAATTGCCGTTTACAAGCGTGTTTGTTTACATAAAGATGTGACCGGCATTTTAGCCTGGCGCGCTGTGAGGGGCGGGGCTCACACACAGCCAGGCACGCTGTGAGGGGCGGGGCTCACACAGAGCCAGGCACGCTGTGAGGGGCGGGGCTCACACACACAGCCAGGAGCGCTGTGAGGGGCGGGGCTCACACACAGCCAGGCACGCTGTGAGGGGCGGGGCTCACACACACAGCCAGGAGCGCTGTGTTTGCCGGCCCGGCGCGCTGTGAGTGGCGGGGCTCACACATAGCCAGGCACGCTGTGAGGGGCGGGCCTCACACACACAGCCAGGCACGCTGTGAGGGGCGGGGCTCACACACACAGCCAGGAGCGCTGTGTTTGCCGGCCCGGCGCGCTGTGAGTGGCGGGGCTCACACAGAGCCAGGCGCGCTGTGAGGGGCGGGGCTCACACAGAGCCAGGCGCGCTGTGAGGGGCGGGGCTCACACACACAGCCAGGCACACTGTGAGGGGCGGGCCTCACACCCACAGCCAGGCACGCTGTGAGGGGCGGGGCTCACACACAGCCAGGCACGCTGTGAGGGGCGGGGCTCACACACACAGCCAGGAGCGCTGTGTCTGCCGGCCCGGCGCGCTGTGAGGGGCGGGGCTCACACACAGCCAGGCGCGCTGTGAGGGGTGGGGCTCACACACACAGCCAGGCACGCTGTGAGGGGCGGGGCTCACACACAGCCAGGCACGCTGTGAGGGGCGGGGCTCACACACACAGCCAGGAGCGCTGTGTTTGCCGGCCCGAAGCGCTGTGAGGGGCGGGGCTCACACAGAGCCAGGCGCGCTGTGAGGGGCGGGGCTCACACACAACCAGGTCAGGACACTCCACGTACAACAGCGTAGCAGCCAAATGAATAATATAGAGACAAGCAGGAGACAACGGCCGTGTCTCAATTCAGGGGCTGCGCCCTTCGGAGGCTGCATTTGTAGACCGCATACGTCACTTCCGCCGAAAGAAGGGTGTCCCAATTCAAAAAAAAGACGAGGCTCCTCCGAATGCGGCCCACAAATGCGGCCTACTTTTCCCCAATTTGAAGGATACATCTGATGTACACTCCGCGGTCTACCATATCCCAGGGTGCAATGCGCGCAGGGAAGAGTGAGTTTTTTTCAAATTAAATGGCTTCCGGTCTCCCCAGCAGAGTGGATTTAAAAGCAGCAGCAAGCGGAGGAATCACTAATAAATGTGAGTATTGGGTTTTAACTTACTTTAAATTAACTAACGTCACACACATCAAACCCAAGGGGCATTAAAACGTACATTTTCGTTAAATAATACGGTTAAATACATGACGTTAGTGACGCTAACTAGCTAGCTGGACATACTGCACTGTTTACCCTTATTTTTTATTCAATTCAGTAGTTTACTAAAGTCATACAGAGATCTTGGCTCTGTTATAGATAAGTTATATTTATATTACATAAATGGACCAAAGTGAAAACATTTAGACGTGTATATCCTACAGTACGGTGGGATTTATAAAATGCTACCCTGACGTGTAGCTGCTGTTTGCTTTATTTCTTTCTCTGTTTTGCTGTTTATTCAACTTTGGGACAACATTACAACCTTTGTATTCAGCTCGTGCTGCTTTGAGGTACGGCTAAAAAAAAGAGCCTATTTTCAATATTTCCACCAGATTTGATCATCTTTTATTTAGGTTAAAGTTTATTTAATTTATCCTAATCCCATAATAATAAGACAATCACAAATAGACAGCAGCCTTTAGCTTGATGTTAGTGTGTGCCGTGCTGTCAAAGGGATGCACGTGTGACTGTCTTCTCTTTAGTCTTTTTCAAACCAAAACAGTACACCATTTTAAATAATCCTTCAGGGATTGTTTGTCTGAAATGCTTAGAGTTACATTTTGCAATAACACTTTTGCAACCCTGTGTTTAATATGATTAATTCACTTTTTTCTTTCTCTCTTGTTTTTCTCTGTAATTAGGACAATTCTGGAGAAATGGATCTGCTGGAGAAGGACCCCTAATCTGAAAAGTGCACAGCGGATCATCAGGACAGAGCCTCCATCCACCTGGACCCCCCGAGGTGCTGGAGAAGGACCCCTAACCCCAGCGGATCATCAGGACAGAGCCTCCATCCACCTGGACACCCCCAGGTGCTGGAGAAAGCAAAACAGCGATCAGGAACATCCTCCACCTAGACCTCTGCTTACTGCCGTCCTACAGACTTGTGTCTTAGTTTCAGAATTTCATTTTGTATGTGTCCTTTCTTTAATAGATATTTAACGATTATAGCTTGAGTCTGTCTGATTCCTCAAACAGCTGCTTCTATATCTCAATGATGAAAGTTATAATAATAGAAGACATGAAGCTGCAGAGAGAGGATGGATATATTCTTACCTCTACTTTGTGATAAGATGAAAATACAAAATCAAATTTAAAATAGTAATTGTTCAACGCATTGTTTATTTCATTTACTGAGGTTTTAACCATTATTTACAACATGTGTACATAAGCAGTGGAATAATAGGATATCTCTAGGTCATTCAACTGTCTTCAGTTCAGTTTAATTTTATTAATACAAAAAATAGGTCATAGAAAATGTTTAATTGTGTATTTCAGCAGAGCGGGGGGTCACGGTGCTGCTGGACTGGAGGTGCTGATCTGGAGTCAGTGGGACATCATCTGGGCTGGTTTAGGGGAAGAAGGAGAATATAAACTGTTATAATCACAGCTATTAAGATTAGAACACTAATATTGTTAAGAATCATCTATACACATGCTTTTGTTCATTTAAAAAAACATATTGTTTTATTAGTACAGAAAAATTAAGACTTATTTTAAATATGAAATAATAGGATTAAATTACATCAGCTATATATAATGTACTTGTTAACCTACTAATGTAACATTACTGGGGGCTAAAGGAACAGCTTCATCTTATTTACCTGGCCATGGTCCTCTTTATTTCATCGCCGTCGGTGATCTCCAAAAAATGGTTAAAGTAAAAAAGTGAAAGTAAAGTTTCTGGATCCTTTTCAGCTGAGTTAGCTTGTAAGCTAATTTGCTAGCAGGCTGCTGGAGCAGCGCAACAGAACAGCGCGTATCACGTGACGTAAATACGAAGCGCTCCGTAGGCTAGACCGTCTCATTTCGTAGGCCGCTCGGTCCAGCCTACCCGGTCTACGTGGGCTGGGTCCTCCGTGGACCGCGTAGGCTGCGTACTCCGAAGGGTGCAGCCCCTGAATTGAGACACGTGTGACTTACTCGAGGGGAATTTGAAGTTAAATGGAATTGGTTGCAAAACCTAATTCCACATCTCCGGTGTGGGAATATTTTGGATGTAAGCCAAATCAACGAGGCGAAACTACGGACTTGAATGAGCCGGTATGTCGCATTTGTTTAAAAAAGGTAGCAACAAAAGCTAGCAATACGACCAACCTTAAACTGCACCTGAAACACAACCACCCCATTCCGTTTCCCCAGCTGGGAGCAAACACGGCAGCTGGAGGTGGAGAGCCCCCACCTTCCCGACAGTTTGCAATCAAAGATGCATTTGCCCGACAATGCAAACATGTTGGTGTTCCTTGCTCGAAATCTTTGAAATACAGATTTGGATATGGCCTGTTGAGGCATCTGGGTCGTTGTATGTACAGTGGACTGTACACTTGACTGTTGTTTTAAGGAGGGTTTTTTTGCTTGTGAGAAAATGTGTGCTCATATTTATTTAGATAGATAGATAGATAGAGAGATAGATAGATGGATAGAGAGATGGATAGATGGATAGATAGAGAGATAGAGAGATAGAGAGATAGACAGACAGACAGACAGACAGACAGACAGACAGATAGATAGATAGATAGATAGATAGATAGATAGATAGATAGATAGATAGATAGATAGATAGATAGAGAGAGAGAGCCCTGTTTACCAGCCTGAGTCTATTTAATTTATTGTTTTGGTTGTGTGTGATTTAATAATTTTTTTATAATTTAATTAATGTTTTATTTATTTTATATAATTTATATATTTGAATATTATTTCACATTTCATTTGCAATGTTGAATGTTCAATAAAAAGTTCTGTTTGAAAGGATGTACTTGAATTATTATTATATATTATCATTATGTCAGTGGTCTAAAGTTGTCTTACAACGGTGCCGACCCGGCGCCAGAATAAATCTACAGATTTTCATGGGAGGGCACACAAAACCGTCATGTGCCGCGGCCATATCGGCGCCAGAGATTTCCTTTTGGGGGTGCTGTGGGGTAGCTTGACGTTTCATAGAGGGGGCTCAAACATGGCTGTGTGTGTGAGCCCCGCCCCTCACAGCGTGCCTGGCTGTGTGTGAGCCCCGCCCCTCACAGCGCGCCGGGCCGGCAGACACAGCGCTCCTGGCTGTGTGTGTGAGCCCCGCCCCTCACAGCGTGCCTGGCTGTGTGTGAGCCCCGCCCCTCACAGCGCGCCGGGCCGGCAAACACAGCGCTCCTGGCTGTGTGTGTGAGCCCCGCCCCTCACAGCGTGCCTGGCTGTGTGTGAGCCCCGCCCCTCACAGCGTGCCTGGCTGTGTGTGAGCCCCGCCCCTCACAGCGTGCCTGGCTGTGTGTGAGCCCCGCCCCTCACAGCGTGCCTGGCTGTGTGTGAGCCCCGCCCCTCACAGCGAGCCGGGCTAAAATGCCGGTCACATCTTTATGTAAACAAACACGCTTGTAAACGGCAATTTATCGAGCTCAGAAAAGTTATCGAGTTCATTTTTATTTATCGTACGATAAGTCAATTAATTGCTTATCGCGACAGGCCTATGTGTACGAATAGGATAATAAAACACTGTGAAAGGAGAATAATGAATGACTTATGTAACATAATTTGGAAATAATATGACGGTAAAATAACAGTTCAAAGTTGATGTTTTGTTAGAATAAAGTTGTGTTTAATAGTTATGTTTATATTATTGTAACGTATACTGATCTCTATCCAATCGGTGTTGGGATTTGTTTTTAGAGTTGTAAGGTATTTGGTTATTCATACTTGTGTACATATTCATAATAAGATATATATATAATATATTACTTGTCTGCATGGGCGTCACTTTGTTTTCAAAAGTGGTTGGGACACTTCTTTCAAATGACACTTCTTTCATTAATGTACCGGGCGCAGTAGAATACAGTGGAATGTTCTAATGCAACACTCCCCACACGCACACACACAGTGTACCCGCGAATGTTACAATGAAGGCTCGATAATCAGCTCAGGGCATATAGGTGTAAGCAGGGGTAAAGTGCTATTTTTACAAGTGGGGAGTGGACCTAACCTCCTCTAGGGGGGTCCGGGGGCATGAAGTTAAAAGCATCAATCTGGTGCACTTTGAGAGCAAAATGAAGAGATCTATGGATACATCTCTCATCACCCATTTGAAACAGAACTGGAAACAGATTTTCTTTTTGGATATTTTACAAATCACTCCCCTTTGAAACTGTATTCTTGATTTACTGTCATATAGTATTTCATACCTGTTTTTCATTTATTACTCTTATATTACTATCTGACATCACATACATCGTAGCATTAAAGTTCACCGTTTATTTATAATTAAAAAACTTGGGGGGGTACTGCAGCCCCCTCAGCACCGTTAAGACCGTGTACTTAAGTAAAAGTAGAAGTACTAGAATGTAGGAAAACTCTGTTACAGTAAAAGTCCATCAAAATATAGTTAAAGTAGCGACAGTAAAAGTAGTCATTGTGCAGATTGGTCCGTTTCAGAATAATATATATGATATGTTTTATAATGATTGATCATTAAAGTGTTCTCAAAGCTGGTAAAGGTGCAGCTAGTTTGAATGACTTTGTATACTGCAGGGTAGCTTGTGGATTTACTCCAGGTGGAACTAAAGTCTGATTTAACTCTTGATTATATTTCACATCATTCATCCACATCTGTGAAGTAACTAAAGGTATTAAATACATGTAGTGGAGGAAAAGTACACCATTAACCTCTGAACTGAAGTGGAGTAGAAGTACAAAGCAGCATAAAAAGGAAATGTATTCAAGTAAATTACAAGTATCTCAAAATGGTACTTGAGTAAATGTACTTAGTTACTTCCCACCTCTGAAAAACAATAACACTTGAAAACCACCAAACCTGTTCTGTGTAGCCGGACTTCCGGGTTCAAAAGGGCGTCCAGTAGCTTCTGTTGTCGCTGATTCTCCTTTAAAGTTGACTCCAGTTCCTCTGCTATCGTCCTCTCAAACAGCTCGAATATCTCCTCAGCAGCTGCAGTGAGCCGCTCGTTGACAAAAGCTCTCAGCGTTTCAACGTTAGACATGTTTTTATCAAATCACAGCAACTTTTCCTCCGGTGAAAGCTGTGTTGCTAGGCTACGTTCTCGTCCGTCTCCAGCTAGCAAGCTAACTTCCTTAGCTTCGTGGGGGAGATATTCCAGACGTTTCTTAAGCAATAAACTCCGCATACTCCATTCAGATAGGTGTGTTTTGACGGTTTCCCCCCCGACAAATAATACAGTTTGATCTCTGCAATGAACGCTGTGTAGTCAAGTTCCGTCACCGTCTATGTGGAGCTAGCGCGCTAAGCTAACTTCCGCTAGCATTCTTAACTCCATGGATTTTTGCCCAATTCCAAACCGCCACCTACACACTACCCCTCAGTTTGCGTGTTCTCGCAACATTAAGTGCTGTTCCAAACCAACGAGTGGTGAGGGGGAGTGGGTTATAAACCTATGGTTATAACCTATAGTTATAACGTATAGAGCCCTTCAACAGCGAGTCTGCGTCACCTGTGCTCCCATGGATTTGCTCCATCTGAAAAGACTCACCGCAGGGTGTGTCCGTTAGGAAACAAGCTGCTTTCAAATAGTTCCGTGGAAACAGTTAATGATAAACTGCGCCAAACAAGATAGATATGTAGGCCCAACTCCAAACCACACCCTACCCACTCCCCACGCCCGGCGCCACGAGGGGGCAAAAGGGGGCATTGCCCCCTCAGTTGTATTCTTTGCCCCCTCACTTTGAGCATCATTAAAAAAAAAAAGGAAATAAAAAAAAAAAAAAAAATAAAAAAAAAGGAAATCAAAAAGTACAATTAAAGGTGGGGTAGGTAATTTTGGAGAAACCAGCTCGAGTGCGCTAGAATTTGAAAATACACAACCGGAAAAAATCTGCCACTTCCTTACAGAGCCCCTCCTCCAACACACACGAACGCGCACATGACCAATGAGGGCACGAGATAAGTTTGTGCACAGATGGAAGGCTGACAGGCAGGTAGGCCATCCAGTTATTTTAGCCGGGCCGGCTCAATGATTGGTTGCTTTTTACAGTACTACGGCTTCCACAGATGACATTTTTTATGGATTTTTTGTCAAAGCACTTAAGATATTCATTGCTATCGGGATGTTAAGAGCATTCCATGGAATATAACAACAAGTGTATCTCGAGCCGGTTTCTCAAACTTACCTACCCCACCTTTAATTTCACAATTATTAAATCACTTTAAATAATTATTTCCCCCAATACACGTTACTATGTTTAGATCAGATATGTGGGCAGGCAGTCAAGCAACGTGTAAAAAAGCCTCAACCCCAAGTGAGCTTGTAGTCTTAATTAATGTTAGCGTGTGTGCTAAGTTAGCTGTAAACACAGTCGGATGGGTGAACAAAACGTCCCCGTTTTCCGGGCAAAGTTCCCGTTTTCGGTGGCCGGTACCCGGTTGAAACTCCCGAAAATGCTCCCATTTGTTTATGTGCGTTAAAAAACATAGAGCAAGGTGAAATAAAATGTTACATGTCAGTAAAAACAGAGTAACAGTGTTGTGCCTGTTTGTAGCGTTAGCGTATTTCTTCTTCTTCTACTACTACTTCTTCTTCTACCTCTACTTCTTCTTCTTCTTCTTCTTCTTGTAATTCAATGTACCTGCCCGCGAAATATTGGACAAAAGAAACTCGGCTAGTAGTGTCAACTAAATCCAGAGTATTACAACAAAAGTGCTTTAAACGAGGTAAGTTACGAATTTATGTAAGTGTGGGATTGAATATTAAATGTGTTATGTTATGTATTATATAAACCATATTGGTACAATGAGCGACATCTAGTGACGGATTTTGGAACATTGATTTGATTTTTCTCATGGCAGTTAGACTCTAGAGACAAACCAGGGGACTTTATTTTTATTTTTAATCTGTGTCTGTCCATTTGGTGTAGTATTGTATCCAATATTACATTTTGTCTATATATTAGTCACTTTCTTATGAAATGCCAGGTTTTAGGCCTTGGTTTGAACATTCAATCCTGAAAATAAAAAATCAACCAGATTCATTTTTCTTTAATCCTGATATAGAGTAGATAGTAAGTAAGTAAGTAATCTGTATAGGAAGAAGGGTTAAGGGATAGAGGAGAAAAGGTTATGGTATAATTACAGAGCCTGTCAATTTATAAATTCAAATCAATGTTAGTCTGTTAACCAAAGTGCAGCCATCTAATAATGTACTATTTATTATTAAAGATCAGAGAAAAAGAACAGAATGAGAGGGGTAAATCCGGAATAAAAATAAAGAAGCAAAGAGATTGTAGAGCAGTGAGAAGGAAAAAAGCTTGGTGTGTCAATTAATTACATTGCCAGTATTTTTTGTATTTGTGAAAAAAAAATCGCCCCCTCTGATTTTTTAACAGCCCCCTCAGTCATTTCATCCTGGAGCCGGGCCTGCCACTCCCACTCCCACTCACAGCTAAATGAGTCTCTCTCCTATCATCTGAAAGGACTCACCGCTGGGTGTGTCCGTTAGGAAACAAGCTGCTTTCAAATAGTTCCGTGGAAACAGTTAATGATAAACTGCGCCAAACAAGATAGGCCCAAGGTAGGCCCAACTCCAAACCACACCCTGCCCACTCCCACTCGAAACTCACAGCTAAATGAGTCTCTCTCCTATCAGATGGAGGGTGTAAAAACAGCAGCAAGCTTTGGAACAAACTCCTCTCTCTCTCTCTCCGGCATCTCTTGGACAACAATTCTAAATTAATAACTAAAATAAAACTCCAAAAATCTTTAATTTAGTTTTAAGCCTGATGTTTATAAGCTTCTTTGTTTTTGCAACAGCCTGTAAATATACACAACTTTATAATAAAATGCACACATTTACCTTTTTCTAGACTAAACACGATCCTAAGTTTAAAAAATATGAGGTTTCCATGAAGTTATTAACATTGACTATAATTTCAGATGAGAAAGCAACACATTTGAAATAATATGGAATGTAACAGTTTACAGAGGACTTCTGCACCAAACAAATATTGTTCTTAAATACAACCAATAGTTCAGACAACATCTATGCTTCAGACAGGCTGCCCTCCATTTTGAGGACGTAGCCATGAATGCTCCGAAACCAGTAAAGGGGAAACGTTCACATTTATTGGACTCTCGGATGTTTAGTTTTCCTGATATAACAGTATATAACGGACTAAATAATAATAGAGCCTGGTTTTAACACTCACCCTGTTGTTTTCCTCCTGCTCTGTCGAAGAGTGAAATGGTATGGCAAGCCGATTTAGCTTTTATTCATTTCTGGAGGATATAAAAAAATAAATTCTTACTAGTAATAAGGTTTATTTCTGATATCAAAAATTGAATTTTAACTAGTTAGATTGTGAATTCTTGATATCAGAAATACAATTGTAACAAATACACATTACAACTAGTTACAATTGAATTTGAACTAGTAAAAATACCAATTTCTGATATCAAGAATTCAATTTCAACTTGTCGAAATGCCAATTGTTGATATCAGAATTACAATTTGAACTAGTTAAAATCATTTTTTTGATATCAGGAATTAAATTGTTAGTTATAATTCAATTTTTATTCATAACTATATGGCAAGCCGATTTAGCTTTTATTCATTTCTGGAGGATATCAAAAAAATCTATTCTTAGTAGTAATAATGTTTATTTCTGATATCAAACATTTAATGTTAACTAGTTAGAATGTGAATTCTTGATATCAGAAATTCAATTTGTATTTATAACTAATAACAATTGAATTCCTGATATCGAAAAAATGATTTTTAACTACTTCAAATTGTATTTCTGATATCAACAATTGGCATTTCGACTAGTTGAAATGTAATTACTGATATCAGAAATTGGTATTTTTACTAGTTCAAATTCCAACTCCCATTGAATGAGAAAAAAGATGCGAATCTCACTACTTAAAGGTAGGGTAGGTAAGAATGGAGAAACCAGCTCGAGTGCGCTAGAATTTGAAAGTACACAACCGAAAAAAATCTGCCTCTTCCTTCAGACTTCCTCACAGAGCCCCTCCTCCAACACACACGAACGCACACATGTCCAATGAGGGCACGAGATCAGTTTGTGCACAGATGGAAGGCTGACAGGCAGGTAGACCATCCAGTCATTTTAGCCGGGCCGGCTCAGATGATTGGTCGTGCTTTTTACAGCGCCACGGCTTCCACAGATGAAATATTTGTATATATTTATTGTCAAAGCATTTCATGTATTCATTGCTATCGGGATGTTAAGAGCATTCCATGGAATATAACAACAAGTGTTTCTGAAGTGAATACCTACCCCACCTTTAAAATCGCATTTCTGAAATCAGAAATACACATTACAACTAGTTACAATTGAATTTTTGATATCAAGAATTTGCGTTCTAACTAGTTAAAATTCAATTTTTGATATCAGAAATAAATATTATTACTAGTAGGAATAGATTTTTTTTTATCCTCCAGAAATGAATAAAAGCTAAATCGGCTTGCCATAAAATGAACTTCTTACTTTCACTTTCAAAGTCCCTCCATTTTGCAGCTCCTCCCTTTGTTTTTAACAACACAACTGTTTCCCCCACTTGCTCTCAAAGTGACACAGCTCCAAGAAGACATTCCTGGAAGCTAGATATAGATAACTAAATACAAATCCAGTTTTTTATATGAAAATTAGTTTTATCCTCTCCTTTGTTCTCTTATTTACACCCACTTCGTATTTATTAGGTGCTGTCAATGGAATCATTTCCCACACTAACAATAAAAAGCAAGCTGAAATCCTTTGAAGAGGTAGAAAGGGACTCCGTTTATTGAAAGTGGAAACAAATCAACATATAAAAATCTCAGAAAACAAATGTACAGTGACTTCAACTCAGATACATTCTTTGCAAGTCAAACTCTCTGGGTTTTCTTTTCAACAACGTTCTCCAAGTCAACCGTCCGTGTAAAGTTGTACTTTCAGGTGTTTTCAGAATAAAGTATTAAAACATTAGATCAAAATGTCTGCAGGACAGCACTGATTCGATAAGAAAGCATTTCAAAATGATGTCAAACTATTTTACGTTTAATTTTAAAGCCATTTAAGTGTTCAATATATTTTTTTAAGACTTGCAGACACCCTGATTTAATTTGTAGAGTTGTCATTTTTCACAAGATTCTTTTTCCAGATACATTTAGCGAATAATCAGTAAAGAAAACGTTAAATAACCAGAAGGAATCAGCTGTTTATCCTCTGAAGCTGGGGGTTAAAACAGATTGTACTCGGGTAATAAACAACGTACACACCACAAAACATATCATGCTCTCCGGGAATGTCAAACAACACACACAAGGTTCAATCCCACTGCACACACACTTAACATTTGACAACATATACAAAGAAGGGGCCCTTTGAGGACATAAGGCCTCAAGAAAAGACATTCATATGAGCACATTTGTTCTTAACTGGCCTGTTATTCAGGAGATTTCATCAACAGAGCTTGTTTTACCATTTAAAGGTAGGGTGGGTATGAATGGAGAAACCAGCTCGAGTGCGCTAGAATTTGAAAGTACACAACCGGAAAAAATCTGCCCCTTCCTTCAGACTTCCTCACAGAGCCCCTCCTCCAACACACACGAACGCGCACATGACCAATGAGGGCACGAGATAAGTTTGTGCACAGATGGAAGGCTGACAGGCAGGTAGGCCATCCAGTTACTTTAGCCGGGCCGGCTCAGATGATTGGTCGTGCTTTTTACAGCGCCACGGCTTCCACAGATGAAATATTTGTATGTATTTATTGTCAAAGCATTTAATATATTCATTGCTATCGGGATGTTAAGAGCATTCCATGGAATATAACAAGTGTTTCTGAAGTGAATTACCTACCCCACCTTTAATATTATTTGTAGTTAAAAATCCCCAAATCAAGGCAAAAAAAAGAAGAATAAAAGTCTGAAGCGACGCTAGTAGCATGTGAGGCTGCATGTAAACGCAGCTAAATGCTAACATGCTTATGTTTACCATGGTATTAGTTTAGCGTGTTAGCATAGTAGCATTGGCAAATTCGCAATTAACGTCAATTCTTTTGGAGATCTTCAGTCAAAATCTGAAGTATTAAACAAATAAATCCCAACGATAGATCAATATTTCTACCCGCAGAGCTACGGCTAATAGAAATACCATTAGCTTCAATAATGCTAAATACTGGAGTGTGTTGGCATGACAACTTATACAATCCTTGATCTCTGACAGAAAAACTTCACACTTTCGACCCCAAAAAATGAAGAATAAAAGTCTGAAGCGACGGTAGTACACACACACAGGCTGTATGTCAACGCAGCTAAAATGCTAACATGCTTATGTTTAGCATGGTATTAGCTTAGCGTGTTAGCATGCTAACATTGGCAAATTCATACTTAAAACAAAGATCTGCTGAGGCTTATGGGAATGTCATTTGTTTTGCCGTTATTTTAGACATTATTCGAAGTATTAGATCCATCTATCCTATCGATATTTCAACCCGCAGTGCTACGGCTAATAGATATACCATAGCTTCAATGATGCTAAATACTGGAGTGTTTTTGGCTTGACAACGTTTACAATCCTTGATGTCTGACAGCAAAACTTCACACTTGTTTTCGAGACATTTTTCTGAATGAAACGTAAAACAGGTTGCCTTATAAAGGATGTATTCGTCACATTTAAACACGCTATTTACGACACGTGTGTGCAGTTTTTGATGAAGAACTCTCACAACAAACAAATAAAGACAGGAAATAATAAGTCCCGCAGAAAACCCAATTGTGCTATGACTTTCAACTTGTAGAAAAGTTGGATTTAAAGATATAAAACATTGCAGTGTTTGATTTATTGAAGGGAGATTTAACGCAACCGAACAAACCGTAGTTTAAAGAAGAAAAAACAATTATGGTTTAGATTTTTTTTGCATGTTTTCCGTTTTAAACCATTGGTTCCTAAAATACTAAAAAAGGAAATGAATTGATATTAATTAATCTAAGCTTTAAAGATCCACACAGTGTGTTTTAGTGAGAAACTCCAACTGAAGGCTTTAAAACTTAAAAAAACAACTCCACAGGACATTTTAAAGAAGGATATTTGATTTAATGGATGCAAACCAGGGTTTCTGTTATCCGACATATTTCTAAATCTCTCCGTTTTCTGTGATCCTCATCAGATTTAAATTTGGATCTGATTAGTGTTATCTGAATTAAATATCACACGCACACAAAAACACACATGTATGGATGTTAATGCACGTACAAGGACATATACACACTCTTTACTCTCCCTCCAACACACACACACCATTTTTTAAAATTACATTGAGAGAAGAAAGCATTTTAATAATGTTTTCAAATTCTCTTTCATTCATTCAGTATTTTAGACAATTCGTGCTTTTTCCCACGAACTGCAGACATTGTATTCTAACGGAAACCCTGATACGAACAGAGTGCAGTTAAATGATAGATTATACAAAAATAAAGATCAAACCAGAGCAGCTATAGTTAGAGAAGTTGTTTCCTCACATAGTAATGTCTGTAGGCAGCAGCTGCTTTTAGAAAATCCAGCATCTTAACGAGCAAAAAAAAAAAAAGAACCTTCAGACTCGGGCTGAACGATTTGGAATAAATAACCAACTGTGATTATTTTGACTGATATTGCAATTGTGATATGATTTATGATATTTGAGGGAACCTCATCGTAATATATATTAAGTTGAATGATTACTTTGACATCTCTAAAAGGGGCTTTATTCTGCTATTCCTCTACTGGGACACGTCTCCATGCTTTGATGTTCAAAAGCTCTTTATTGTTCCAATCACAACAGAGCCGGCCCGCTAACCAATCAGAGCTGCTCTTTTCACCCTCTAGCCATTTCTCAATGTCGAGAAAACCTGCTGCAGAGCCACTATTTCAAGTATACTACGTCATCGAATGGCGCCGAAGGACTGTTTAAATGCCCAGCATTCGGCGCCACTCGATGACGTACAGTAGTATACTTGAAATAGTGGCTCTGCAGCAGGTATACTCGACATTGAGAAACGGCCTCTGTCTGAAACCAGAGCTGCTCTGATTGGTTAGCTGGCCAACTCTGTTGTGATTGGTCAACCAGCTTAGAGATGTCCCACCCCTTAGCCTATCACGTACAATGTGTTGGAGCGCTATCCAATAGGAGGGCGAGTGTTCCATCGTGATGTCATTATGTTTCGGAAGTCAACAAAGGAGTCAAATGCTGGGATTTTAGCCTCTGCAGACCATTTACATGCACAGAAACCTATAGAAAACACTACAGGCAAGAGGAAACCCCCAAAAGCCGAATAGGGCCCCTTTAAGAGGATCTGTACCAAACAAATATGCAGCTCCACATTTTCCTTTTGCAGCTGTTTCCGATTTAATTTGAATAATAATTGATATTTTACACCGAACTGTGACTTTTATGCTTGTATTTTATACCTGTCTTATTCCATCTTAGCTCGGTACAAAATGTTCTCTTGACTGTTTTCAATGTCATGTGTTTCTATCTCACTACATTGTAATGCTTTATGTGTTTGAATTTCTAGTCAATCTCAATTACATCACACACTGTAATTTATGTTTGTTGATCTGTAGAGCCCACAGGTCTTTTTTATATTCTGCTGTATAAATAAACTTGCGTTGCTTTACTTCATTCATACATTTTTACATATTTACCCTCATAATATTGTGCTAAATGCAATGTGATTATTGCACTGATCCAAGTTGCGATTTCCCCATAAAATGATGATGGGTTGAGCAGATGATCCCCGGGTCTGAATCTGCTGCCGTTCAGTGTGAACCCTTTGAGCACTTCTTCACATCCAGCAGCAGCGTCTTTAATCTTTAAGGGGGGGCGACGACACCTGAAGCCCCCCCCCCCCCCCCCGACGGAGACCTCTCTTTGGGCTCTGAGTCTCGAGGCAGACCCCCTGCTGTTCTCCCCCTGATAGGATAAGATAAGAAGAACTTTGTTGATCCCAATGTTGGAAATGTTTGCGTTGCAGCAACATACAAAGACAAGGCATTTGTACAATAACGATTGAAAGACTCAAAATAAACATTCCAAAATGTAAACATCTCAATAGAAATAAAATAGCATTAAAACAAGTAGGAAAATGTT